>MJEU01000088.1:0-82326 GCA_001748505.1 Sporisorium iseilematis-ciliati | reverse complement strand
GGTATCGCCTAGTCAGTACTGCGGTGGGGGACCACGCGGGAATCCTAGGTGCTGCAGTTCTTTTTGCACTTTTTCTTTTGCTCATCATCGATACGCTCATCTGGGGCCACTTCTGTACTTTGTGTGTGTCGAGAGCCATCCGATCGTTTCCGGGTGGCTTGTTGATGATCAGCGTAAGGCAGCTTTTGTCGAAGCAAGTGACGTGCATGACCCGTGACCAGAAAAGCGAGAGGGACGTCACTGCGGGCATCATTCACGACTCCCGACCGACTCCGACCTCTCCAAAAGGCAAATTGGACACGGCTTTGTCCGAGACTTGTCTCATCTCTGCTGGCCGGTGAACTGTGAATCACGCGAGGTTGTTCCAGCCGGAGTTCTGAAAGCGTGAGCGCATGACGCGAATACACACGAGACCAAGGCTTGGCTGGACCCTGCCATAGCGGCTCGACGCCATCACTGCAGATGAGTCATGACCGCCAAACAAGGCTTGACATCAGGCTGATCCGCACGACGGCTGAACCACAAAATGCGAATCGCATTGAACGCGCTCGAATCAGCCTATCTGCGGATCACTTCATTGACAGGTGCTAAATCAAAGTCGGCCAGAGCGTAACGCGTCGAAAGCTGGATAAGATGCTCAGCATCGGCTGTAAGCGAGGAACCATGATCCGGAGGGACGCACTCATGTCAGACAGATTCAAGGGCTTAAGCGAACCATAGACTTTATCGGCAACCCTCAGCGGCTAAGTCAAGCGTGAATAAGGCAGAGATCGAGCCCAACTGTGAACGCCATCTTGTGAAAAAATTGCGGGGTCGAAGCGAAGAGGGGGAGAGAGAGAGAGAGACCCTTTCGATTTTGCAACAGGGATCTCGCCATCGAAAACCACACGCGCGTCACTTTTACTGGCAAGGTCATGATCCCACCAAAGGCTCTTGAAAGGCGTCACCTTGAAGGTGCTGGCGCCATCTTTCCACATCCTCCCGAGTCGTTCAGCCTACTTCATGGCATTCATTCATAATGATCGCAACATCCATTCATGAAGCGTTTCGGGAGTTGTGTGAGGGTTGACTATCGGCCAGCTCAAGTGAGTGGGGTCAGGGACAGGGCAACATGAACCCGCAGCGACTCCACTTTAAATTTTTAAAGCTCAGCACCGGATCAGCTTTCCATGAAGGCCGAAGTGTGAGGTGGCTTATCGCTCAGCCAAGCTAAGCAAGCAAAGCCCCGAGTCATGTTGCGGATAATGTGTGTGTGTGCCTTGTAGATCGCGATCCTCCTCCTGGCTGATCGCCCTAGCTTGCTCCAGTAGCCAGCGTGCTGCGTGTGATGCAGTCAAAGAGGACCGAGTCGTGATTGGTCATTGTAACGTGTAGCCCAGCACACACCACTCATCTCTAGGTATCAAAAGGCGTGAGTGGGCTAAGCCGACATCAAAAGCACGCCCACGCAGGCTAGCTTAGCACCTCATAAGTTCGGACAGCGTCGTGTGTACAGGGCGCTCTCCAAAACGGCCTTTAGTGGATGAGGTGATGTGATCTGGTGTGACTGAGCCTAGCGTGTTTTTTTGCTGTTCAGAGTCACACACTGCAGCAGTGCATGAGATTATCGAATTGGACCCTGACTCGATCCACGCACTTATCTCGACTGCCTCTAGCTCATGCTCACTACTCCTCCTCCCCTTATTATCACCCGCCTCCTTGACACCCCTTGCCTCCCCTCCTCCTCCTTCAAGATCACATCCCTAGCCACAATCTCTTTGCCACGATCATTCTCACTCAACAGCTGATCATCACGTCTAGTATAGCGACAAGCAACAAAGCCCTGCCTCCACCGCCACCCACGCGCGCAACCATGCTTGCTTAAATACACACAAACCACACTGCTGCCACAAACGCAGCCAGTCAACCTCATAACTATCACCTGCATGCCTCTTGCAGCTGTCACATTGTTCCCCACCCAACCTTAATCGTTTCAGCTTCCGCAGCTGATTCTTCGTCTTTGACACGACCCGCTTCCCCATCATGGATGTCGGTCACCTCCTCCTCCACTATCCGGGAGTCTAATCGCCGCACCCCCCACCAACGGCTCTGTGCCTTATCCCCACTCTACAATCCTTTCAAGCATCTTTTACTCAGCAGCAGCAGCAGCTCTTGCACCGGCTCAAGCACACCGGAAACTCTTCCGCCCTCGTAACCACTCAGGTTCTCTTTTGTTGATCGACTCAGCCACACCACGTTTTACCTCGAACATTTCCGCACATCGGTATTGAAACTTCAATATGGTATCTCTGCCCCGCTTCTTTCACGTCAGCAAGACGAACGACAACGATTCTCCTCCTTCAGTCACCACCTCCAGCGCTAACGACATGACTGGCCAAGGCAGCACCGGTAGCTCGCCGCCGATGCTCGGGACCCCCGGCAGCCTCAAGACGGTCTTTGGATCTTCCAACCCTCCAGACTCCAGCACAAATGACGACTACATCGACGACATCCTTCCCGAATATTTACAAGGCTCGCTTCTCGCCTCCAACGCCACCATGGGACGTCGATCTCGCCTCGACGAGTCCGCCGGCGAGGGACTCCGCAGGAACGTGCTTGTACGAAACGCCATGTTGTCCAGTCTGGAACGAGAGCGCCGTCAGATGTCCGAGGACATTGCAACAGCCGCACCCGCCGTCGTCGCTGCTCAGCAAAGCGAATCGGCTTCCGGTCTTGACGAAGAAGCTCAGTTCTTTGAGGACCTTCTTTCGGAGCTCAGCGGTCCCGACAGCTTCCACGCACAGAACGATGTGCTCGAAGCTTCGGCACAAGAACCCGTTTCCCACGCTTTCATTGATGATTCTCCAGCACAGGCTGATGAAGAGGAAGACTTTGTCGAGCTCGATTCGAACTTGCCTTCTGAACCATTACTCGCACATCTGATCAAGTCGCCGTACACAGACACGATTGTTCAGCCCGAGGCTGCCGTTGACAGCGCCGCGCCGGCTCTGGTCGGCTCCTGTTCTAGCGCCTTCTCTGCACCTCTCGGTTGCAACGACTCTGGGTTTGCGGAAGACACTTCCAGGCCAGCCTCTGTGTCCAGCTGCTGCACCGGTTACCCGAATGTTTGCCCCTACCCTGCCACGAACAGTTACGTAGGAAGCTCGTCGGAAGAGCTCCCGGCTTTGATCGATGATGACGACAGCGATCTTGACGAAGATGAGGACGAAGAGGATGCTCAGCCAAGCGCAACGCCAGAGATGGCACAGGCGACGGAAGTGGTAGAAGGCGATACTGCGCTCTCACGTCCGCTTTCCCCTTGCCTTTCACCTGTCCACTCGATGTGTGCTGACTACACCAGCTTCAGGGATCCTCTCTCACCTGAGGTGTCGCGTCCCACATCACCAATCTCCAGCGCCTCGTCGAAAGGCGACGCTGATGGGCCTAGCCCCTTGCTCCTACCATCAGACATCGGGCCATTGCCGTCCCTGGCCGAGCTATCTCTGCAGCTGCCTATGGCTTCCGGAGCGAATCTGCTGGCTGCTCCCTCGCGATCTCTGGCTCCCTGGTTTGACCACAAGCATGAGAGCCTTGGATCCACAAGTGCCAACTCAGATCGCATGCAGTGGACCATCTCTTCGGCTCTGCACTTCCGACCAACATCAGTCGCATCGTCATCAACGACACCGACTCCCACTTTTTCGTCCCATAGATCATCAAGCGTCGACCCCTATCGTGGCGGCTACCCGTGCGTAGCCGCTAATGACCCATCCGAACATTCCATTGTGGTTCACTGGTCGCGTTGAACCGTGCCTCTCTCGCACACCTCTCTTGGTCCCTCTGCTCTCTGTCTCTAGCTCTCAGTTTCATTCTCGTAGCATAATTTCGTACTCGCATCAGCATCCTCTTTCTTCGTTGTAGCATTGTTTTGCCTGTCCTTTCACTTGCACACCTCATACCCCCGGTTTCCCTCCTAGTTTCGCATGTCACCTGTTGCGCTCAAATTGATGGCTTTTCACGTTGCAGTTGCTCACTGGTTTGTGTGGGATGTGTGAATGCTTCAAATTGTGTCGAAAGCGTGACTGAATATGATTGCAATGCAAAGTGATAAGATCAAGCGACGTCCTTCAACTCGATCTCGGAATCGAGGAAGGTAAAATCCTCATCGACCTCTTGCTGCCAGTCGTCGTCGTCGTCGCTGCCCTCTTTAGGTGCGCCTTCCAAGTTGAGTTCATCGCACTCTTTGGTTGGTTGAAGGGGTCCACACCTGGCTTCTGGGTTGAAGACCGTCGTTTTGCGAGCGTTTGGTTCGAAGATGTTAGTGAGCAATCGATCGCGCCGCAAGCGGTCGGATTTGGCGTGTCGGACAGGAGAGAGTTTGAGACCGGCCAGCGAAGGTTCGGTTTCCGAATCGCTGGAGTCGGGTGGTGTGGTGTACCGGGTGGAGGAGGAGGGTATAGCGTACGACAGGTCTTCGTCTTCCACCGCAGAAGCGGAGCGGAGGAGGCTTCTTCCATAGCGTTGATACGGAGCGATGGTGATCGTCGTACCCTCCTCCTCGCCATCCGAGAGTTGCAGGTGCTGGATCGTGCGTTGTACCGGTCGAACGGCACTGCTCGACTTTTGCACGGCGCCCGACGGTCGGGGAACGCTACTTGGAACAGTCAGGTCTGTATGCGGCGACGAAGACGAGACGCCGCCACGGTGGAAGGCGGGAGGGGAGGAGGAGGTGGCGAGGTCGTCATCGCTCTCATCGCCGGGCAGTGCGAGCGACGGGCGATGCTTGTGCTTCTTTGCGACGCCTTCGTCTGGGGAGGCGTCGCGCGACCGTCGAAGTCCGCGTTGCTCGAGTTGCGCGGCGAACAGCCCTCCCGCGGGTGAGGTGGTGGCGTTGTCGTGCATGAACGTGTCCGCATCTGCGTCCGTATCTTGGCCTGGGCGGTCGACGGATGGCGGTGCTGGAGGTGCGTTGAGAACGTTTCCCACCCGAACGACCGTAGGCGAGCCGAACAGCGGTCTGAACCCCTTCCCTTCTCGCACCCCTGCAACGGATTTGATCGGCGACTCCGACTCCAACATCTCCTCCTCCTCTGCTCCTCGCACTGCCCGGGATCGACCAAACTTGTTCGGCGCCGTAGTGGGCTCTTGCACCGCCTTCCTCCCCACCGACGAAGCAAACCCAAAGCTCCCCAACCCCCTCTGCTTCACTTTCGGATCCGTGGCCAACCTCCTGCTCGGCGTAGGAGGCACATCTTCGCCCCTCAACCGCTTCCTCGCCTTCGTCCGCGGCGTGTAGGCTTGCAGTGCCGCGTTCAGCGCTGCGTCCGACTGAACCCGGGTTGGAGATTGTTTCGTGGGTGTGCGCCTGGCTTCGCTGCGCAGCTTCGATGGTGATGCGATGTACTGCTGGAGCTGGGTTCGGCGGGGCGATTTGGTCGGTGTGAAATGGTGAAGCCGCGAGTGGAAAGGAGAGCGTTTGGTGGGTGTCATCTCGACTTCGATTAGCGATCTGGCTGGGCTTGGAGGAGAGACGGGTTTCGTAGGGGAGGCGAAGGGGTTTCGACTGCGGCCTCCTGGTGTCACTGCTGAAGGGGTCGCTCTTGGTTTGGATGGCGTCCGGAATGGGTTTTTAGAGGGCGAGGTTGTCACACTTCCTCCTGCTCCTGCTACCGCTTCTCCCATCCCCGAGCCGCGCGACTCTCGCTTCGACGGAGTCTTCAACCCTGACTCCTCCTCCTCCTCCAGCTTGTATTTCGAGCTCGAAGCACCCCCCGTCACCGCTCTAGACTTGGGCTTGGCTTTCGCATCACCTCCAACCGCCTGCCACGTATCGTAGGTGCCCGCGATTTCGGGATCCGCCAAGATGTCTCGTTTCGTCGGATCTCGCCCGTGCTTGGCTTTGAACGCCTTCTGCCATGTTTTCAGCTCTCGGCGGAGGATTTGCTCCATCGTTGCCCTCAGTCGCCGGAGACGTCGATAGTAGATAGATAGGTGTAAGAATGGTGTTGATTGGTGGAGGAAAAGTGAAAGAAAGAGCGAAGCGGAGAAATGATAGTGAAAGGTTGGCGCAAATGGATCGTGTCGAAGCGCTAATTTACGCGTCGCGCGTTGCTTGTTTTTTCGAGCGGTAGGATGTTACGTTTGAGGCGATGGCGTAATGCGGCTGGCTGTCAAAAGGGTCGGCAAAGAGCCGCTCGAGACCCTGAAAGGATGGCTGTCATGGTCCGCGGGGTAAAATGCAAAGCCACTTGCTGAGCCAGTATGCTTAAGCCCGACTGTCCACAGCATCCCATTCGCAGCGTCTCTATGTCGTCTACCATATCCTATCGCTCTCGAAGCCAGTACTGAAACAACATGGCGACCTCTCACCAGTGGCACGACGGCGAACTCTTCGTCCAAACCCAGCTAGGCTACAAGGACGCCGTTGCCGGTGCACACGCCATTTTCCGCCCACAACTCACATCGCAGCACCAGCAATTCCATGCAGCACTCAAGGTCCTTGCTGTGTGCACGCTGGATGGTCACGGTCGACCGTGGGGGTCTTTTCTAGCGGCCAAAGATGGGCAGCATGGATTCATCCAATCGCCTTCGTTCACTTCGTTGATTGCGACGCAGATGAAGCTGCATGAGGGGCACCCAGTGGAAGTGGCGCTGGAGGAAGGTGCCAAGTTTGGGGTGACGCAGTTGGTGCGCGGCGATGATAGCTCGTATGAGGGACCGGGGCTGAAACTGATCGCAGGTGTTGGTATTATGTTTGACAATCGGCGGAGGAACAAGTTCAGCGGATTTATCAACGAGCGCAATGTCGGGGACGTGGACGACCGTACGATCCAAGTGGAAGTGATGGAGAGCTTGGGCAACTGTCCCAAGTACATCAATACGCGGAACCTTGTTGCTCGTCCAGAGCATAAGCCGGTGACGCTGCACAAGTCGCTCTCCCTCGCACCCGGCGCACAACTCCCCAAAGAGACGCTGGAACACATCGCTCAAGCAGACGCCGTCTTCCTAGCCACACGATACACCAGCCCCGTCCAGACCATCTTCAAGTCGCACCTCGGCATCAACATCCGCGGCGGCAAACCAGGCTTCCTTCGGATCGCAACCGAAACCATCACCAACAACGCCGGCGACAAGGAGGAACGACAGGTAGCCTACCTCCCCGACTACTCCGGTAACCGCTTCATGAGCTCCCTCGGCAACATTCATAGCGATAAAGTGGCAGGTCTCACCATCCCACTGATGAGAAAGGGACTCCCGATCGACATTGTGTATCTCACAGGCGATGCGCAGGTGCTGATCGGCAAAGAATCGACCAGCATCTTTCCCGGCGTCCACACCTCCGTTCGCATCGAACTGACCGGCTTTATGCACGTTCAGGACGCGCTTCCTCTAATGCCAGAAGCATTCGATCCATCGCAAGGTGTCGAGGATTTCGTCGACAAAGGCGAAGATGGGATCGGCTGGAGCCCGTACAACCCGCCCGTTCGTCGGCTGCGGTCTGAGCTGTCCTCCTCCACCCGCACAGACCCCACAACCGAAGAAGCGAACGAAGCACGTATATCCGCTTTCGAACTGCACACTCCCTCCCTCGCAACCATCACCTTCAAACTCACCCAACCAGTGAAATACGTCGCCGGGCAGCACATTATCCTCGACTGCAGCTCGCTCCTCGATCCGGAGGTGAAGGAGTACAAGCACATGTCGGAGAAACACGGCGGTGAGCAGGAGCTCAACGATGCGGGCGTGCGGACGTGGACGATCAGTTCCGCGCCGACAGGCGCTCCTGAGGACACGGTGGAGGTGACGATGCGCAAGGTCGAGGGCGGGCTGGTTACGCCGAAGCTGTTCGAGGTCGCGCAGGCGGCGGCTGCTGTGCGGGATGTTGCGCTACCGGTGCTCGGCGTGGGCGGAGACTTCACCCTCGGAGCGAGCGGCGGGAAAAACCTTCTCTTCGTAGCGTCCGGAGTCGGCATCACCCCTTTCCTCTCTTTCCTGCGCTCCCTGACCGCTGCGGAGCATCACATCACGCTCATCCTCGCGGTGCGCAGAGCCGAAGCACCCGCTCTCCTGCAGCTGATCACTTCGGCGGCGAAGAAAGCTGGAAGTCTAGCTATACACATCTTTTCGGCTGGATTGCAAGGTGTAGGCACGGAGAGTGGGGCAGAGAGAGTTCAGGTGAGGGTCCACGATGGCCGTCTGACACCGGAGCTGTTGATGGAGGCGGTGAAAGGGGAAGGGAAAGAGAAAGCCGATGGGGCGTGGGTTTGCGGTCCACCTGCATTTGAGGGGATGGTGATGCAGACGCTGGAGGGTGCTGGTTGGTTGGGGGAGAAGGTACACCGGGAATCTTTTGCCTTTTGAGAGGAGCCACCTCATGTTGATACTCGCACATGGACCTTTCGTTCGGTGCCCTCTGGAAGGGACTCTCCAACCGCTGAGCTCGTCAATGCCATGGGTCCGTCATGCGCAAGTGTTCCTTAGTCCGCAGTGACATATGCAACGTGGTGTTTTCACTCAAGGGTCCCCTGTGATGTGTCTCGCTACCAAAGACACGCGCTCGCAAGGCCTGTCAAGCTTAGGTTGCTTTTTTCTTGGCTTCTTTTCTGACAAGTCACCTTGGAGAACGCGTATCGCAACGATGCAAGAATAGAGTTGGGAAGCATTGCGCAGAGCTTGCCGTTCAAAAGGTTGAGCTTTCAACGATGACGACAGGAGAGAGCGCACAGCAAAAGGTTGACCGATGTACGAATGACGCCAAGGTGCAACACTGGAGAAAAAGCAAGGGTCTTTGTTGCACGTTTTCCACGCTTGTCTGCTGACAGGTGTCACATCTGAGTTGAAGATGTGGGGGTGCTCGATCGGGGAAGCGCTCTCGACCCTTTGGAGTCGGCGCTCGATCGACCCTTCAGCATCGTTCTGTTATCACCTGCACGAGCTTGGGCCTGGTTTCGAGCTGCACAGACCGGTTTGCGGCAACGCGCATCGCACAATGGGATACTGTAAAGGATGGATCGACTGACAGATCGACGGCTGATTGGACGGGTCAAGGCTCTTCGAACCAGATCGCATCAAAGAAAAGGTCCAATCTCGGTTAGGAAGACGCAGGAGAGGTGTCAAATGGCTCTCTGTGCATTGCCATCATGCGGACCGACTATACAAAGATGGTTGGGCGGATACAGTAGCAAACGAGGAAGACCCTATCCGCACCGATGATTGCCAGTCCAGATCGTCAACAGTCAGTCACACGGAGTTAGGGTGAGCATGAGCCGGGTAGGAAATTCGAAAAAAAAGGCAATTTCACCGGAAGCACACAGCCCCTGGGCCCCTGCCTTTGCTGCAATATTGTTTTGTCGATTCAAATGCGAATTCAAATCCGAGTTCAAAGTTTGTATGTGCAATTACTTCTCAGAAATCACACCCACAGCACAGCACGACATGCAGGCTGCTCTGACCTGGAAATTCCCCTCTTTCGGTGAAATTTGTTTTGGCTGTGGGTTTCAGGGCATTTTTACAGGCGGACACAGTCGGGCTATTGGACCGGGCTGCAGGCGTAAGTGAACACACTGCATTTCTGGACGGAAAAAAGAAGTGGGAAACGAGACTGCGCCGCCAATCACCAGCCAACAATCAAGAACGGATGCGTTCAGCCAGCACAGTGAAAATGGTCACGGCAGCCAGCCAGCAGCCAATCTGACCAGCCAAACCCTTCCGTGCGTGTCAGCCTTTCTACCGATTCGAACCAAATTGACACGATTCGTGAGACTGCGCCCGCAGGAAACACACACGGCTCACTCACTCGATTGATCACTCCTTTTCACCTTTCCACTTCTTACACCTCCAAACCTCATTCACCCCACCTTCGTCACCATCATCCGTTTTCCCCCATCTCATCACCTGAGGGGATATATGGCTGAGTCGACGAACCCGTCTACCTAAACCTCGCAATCACCTTTCTGCTCTTCTGCATTCGACGTCTTTGGACTTTCTTCACCGGGTGTCGATTTCTTTGGTTGCGTTTCAACTTCTCAAGCACAACGCATTGAACACATCTTCGTCTCATTCGGATCGCGCACGTAGCTTCCGCACCATCACCACCACCATCGCATCGCATCGCACCTTGCACCTTGCACTGTCGACGCCAGCTCTGTTCGTCATTGTCACCACCAAACACACTGCACAGCATCACCACCTCTTCTTGCGGCTGAATCTCGACCGCTCACCTTGCCGTCCTACTACATCGCCCTAGGCTGAGTCGTATCGACACTTCTGCACTCAATCGCAGCAGTCATCATGGATCTTCGTGTCGGAGGAAAGTACCGCATCGGTAAGAAGATCGGCTCCGGCTCCTTCGGTGATATCTACCTCGGCATCAACATCATCTCTGGTGAAGAGGTCGCCATCAAGCTCGAGTCCATCAAGGCCAAGCACCCCCAGCTCGAGTACGAGGCCAAGGTCTACAAGACTCTTGCTGGAGGTGTCGGCGTTCCTTTCGTGCGATGGTACGGCCAGGAGTGCGACTACAATGCCATGGTCATCGACCTCCTCGGCCCTTCGCTCGAGGATCTCTTCAACTTTTGCAACCGCAAGTTCTCGCTCAAGACCGTCTTGCTCCTTGCCGATCAGATGGTATGTATCTGTACACACCCCGTCGCACAGCGGGCTAGATTCCCCTAATTGCACGCTCAGACTCACTGACCTCTCTCTCTCTCATTGATCCGCTTTCTCTTCTCGCTCTACAGATCTCCCGCATTGAGTACATTCACTCGCGCAACTTCATTCACCGTGACATCAAGCCCGACAACTTCCTCATGGGTATCGGAAAGCGCGGAAACCAGGTCAACGTCATCGACTTTGGTCTCGCCAAAAAGTACCGCGACCCCAAGACCCACCTGCACATCCCTTACAGAGAGAACAAGAACTTGACCGGTACCGCTCGTTACACCTCGATCAACACCCACCTTGGTGTTGAGCAGTCCCGTCGAGACGACCTCGAGAGTTTGGGTTACGTTCTCATGTACTTCCTCCGCGGCTCGCTCCCCTGGCAGGGTCTCAAGGCTGCCACCAAGAAGCAGAAGTACGACCGCATCATGGAGAAGAAGATGACCACCCCCACCGAGCTCCTCTGCCGTGGCTTCCCTTCCGAGATGGCCATTTACCTCAACTGCTGCCGATCGCTTCGCTTCGATGACAAGCCTGACTACTCTTACCTCCGCAAGCTCTTCCGCGACCTCTTCGTCCGCGAGGGCTTCCAGTACGACTACGTCTTCGACTGGTCCATCCAGCAGCGCAGCGAGGATGCCAAGGCCGAGCCCGTCGTCAAGCAGCAGCAGGTTCAGCAGCAGCAGGCTGCCCAGCTGCCTCGTCGCAAGGTTTTGCCTCAGGAGGGCGACGAGGCCATCAACAACGGCATGGACACCACCCGTGCCGCCTACGGCACCGCCCGTCCTGCCGACAAGGCCTACCTCACCTCGCAGAACGTGCCCAGCTCCTCCCGACCTCTCAAGCGTGAGGACCAGCCCGGCTACTATTAAACGGTGGTCGTCTCTGCACTGGCCTTTCACAACGTTGGGGTGGATGTGATTGGTAAAGTGAATTCATAGGGTCGAAGGAAGCAGCGGCGTCGGCCCACGCTGTCGTTCGCCGCAGCATCAAAATGGAGTTGGTGGATCGAGTCACTTCCGCCTTCTCTCCACTGCACTCACCCTTTCCCTCTCATCACCTCTCGTATCCCCCCTCAACACACTTTCTTGGCAACTCACGGATCTTATGGCATCATTTTTCGGTGTAGACGGTCGGGCGATTGTCTGGTTTCGATCATGGTTTTTTTTTCTTTCTCGAAGGGCGTGAACCCGGTTTCACACATACTTTCCTCGCGGATATGCGAGAGGGCTTCGTTGGGAATTTTAACGGACAGGTGTCCTCACCATGATCATTCAAGCGAACCAAACAGCAAGGGGGTTACGTACTGCTGCTGCTTCATCCACCAAGTCAAATGCAGCAAAGTACAGCAGCAGCAGCAGCAGCAGTGAATCCACGATAACGCATCCTCCTTGTCAAGGCCCGACGTCTCATCACCATCCCTTTTTTCGCACATCAGATCCAGCCAAGGTCGTTTCTTTTTTTCTTCTCGGTTCTCCCCCCACATTTGGTTCCTCAGCAATAGTCGTCTCTCATCTTACCTCTCACCCACCACCATACGTTGCGCATCGAGCGCTTCATGCAGCATCTACCCCACTCGCACGCATCCCTCTCCAGCTGGTGCGAGCCGAGCCAAGCCAAGTCCAGCTTTGCTCTCGCTCTGCTCCAAGTGTCGAATGTGGTCTGCAACCATGGAGAACGCCGCTTCGAATCGTCAACACCGCCAACTGTCTACTGTCTTTACTCGTCATGCATTTTCCCCCTCTTGCCAACTCCTCCTCCCCGCTTACCCCCTCCCCCAACTCGATGTTGTGAAATTCTACCCTCACCATTTGATGTCAAATCTCACAAGTTTTCCATGTCATGCTCTTTTGTCAATTTACGACGTTACCCCATCTGTCGCCGGTCTTTGGTTGCCGTGAGCTTGTGTCAAGTTGTGAGCGAATGTGTGTCTGCAGCGAGAGAAATCACAGTGTCAGCCGGAAGTGCGTTTGAGTCCAAGTCCAGCGAGGGGACTGCAAAAGGACGGAGTCTTTCGGCGCTGTTTGAGGCGGAACCAGTTGTCCGAGCTTCCCGATCATCAACTTGCACTCCAGGCTCAGCAGCAAAATGGCCAGCATCAACCACTTCTGATGCCACCATCTCACCTTCTCGTCATAGGTTGACATCACACCCCTCACACACAAGCATCACATCCACACCCCTCTCACACACCCTCTCTCTTCACTCAAAACCTCTCGATTGCGATATGTCACCATCAACCCCGAATGCCAGCCCGATGAATCGCCCACTCCTTCTCCACCAGATGCGTCACCTTCTCCACCGTGCTCATCAACTTGTTCATATCGGCGCTCCAATCATTCAACACATCCGCGTTGCTCTTCCTCTTCTCAAACACAACCATCCCCCTCGGCCTGTCCATCTTGGCAAAGATCGTGCCGCTCGAGACCAGATCGGCCAACGACCTCTCCGACTCGGCCGCGGACAGGTCGAGCAGCTGCGAGAGCCGGCCGAGCGTGATGCGCGTGTAGTAGCTCGAGATGACGCGGATGTTGTGTTCGACGACCCGCTTGTGCAGCTGCTCCCACCGATGCTCACCCTCCTTGCCGCTGAACGTCGGCGACGTCCGCAACAGCGGTCCGTAGAGCGTCTCGATCCCCGGCCAGCGCATCAGCTCGGGCGTCGTGAAGCACCTCAACAGATTCCTGTGCTCAGGAACCTCCTCCAACCCCTCCCCACCCTCCACCCTCGCCATCAGATCGCTCTGCTCGTTATCGTACTTCGCAAGCGCCAAAAACACCACCACCGCGCGCATCGTCTCCCTCCTCCTCGCATCGTCCTCCTTCACCTCCTTCGTCTCGTAGATCTCCCGGTAGTACTTGCAAACGTCCAAAAACTTATCCTCCTTCAGCGCGTACTCGACCATCAGCGCGTAGTACCGCAGCTTCAGATCCGCGTGCTTGGGCGTGTCGAAGAGCTTCGTGTTGATCTTCTTGGATACGATCGCCATCTTGGCCAGGTCGTTTCGCTCGTAGTTGAGGCGCATCTGTTCGAGGATGAACTCGCACTTCTCGCGTCGATCCATGCTGCCAAACGTCTCGACGGCGAGGTCTTGGAGCGCGTCTGCGGCTTCGTTGACCTTGTTCTGCGCGTACAGCATCTTGCTGAGGAGCAAGGTGACGCGAGCCCGTTCGACTTCGACAAAGATCTTACCCTCGGTGACGCTGCGCAGCAGCTCGACGAGCTTCATCCGCGTCGCTTCGTCGACGCCCGCATCGCCGATGCGCTTGGCGCTGTCCATCAGCTCCTGCACCTTGGCGTTCTGCTTGCCCACCTTCTCCCTCTCCCTCTCCTCCTGATCCTGCTGCCTCTTCCTCGCCTCCACCGCTTCTGTACTCTCCTTCTTGCCCTCCTCCTTCTCCTTCTTCTTCTGCTTCTCCTCCTCCTTCTTCGCCTTTTCGGCGGCCGCATCCTTCATCTCCTCGTCCGCCACCTCCTGCTCCCTCCGCCTCTCCGCCTCGGGATCCACTGCGGGGTACACGAAGCACATCACCGCCTGCACCATGCGCGTCGTCGCCATCTTGAGCTGGCCGTGCTTCTTGGACAGGCTGGTGACGGTTTCGCAGAGCAGGTCCCAGTTGGTCGCGCTGGGGCTGGGCGTGTTGCGGATGAGGAGCACAGCGAGCAGCAGCAGACGGGTGGTCGAGGTGAGGTCGGCGGCGTTGCGCGACTTCTTCTCGAGCGCAAACACCTTTTCGAGCGCAACGGAGAGCGAAGAGGAGGACGAAGCGAGCGTCTGGGCTTCGGGGATGAGAGCGTCGACTTCGGACGTGAAGTCCGCTTCTTGCTTCTTCTCGGGCGCGGACATGGTGGGCGAGCGAATAGCGAGCCGACGAAAAGCGGCTGTGAGGCGGTGAGGATGCGAGTTCGTGGGAGGCGCTTGCGTGGGCGGCGGTAAAAGCGTGCCGATCAGCTAGAAGAGCGTTGAGAGGATGTGGTACCCGTGCTGTGTGTGTGAATGACGGCGACTTGTGTGGTGTACAGCAGTCGCGGGTGATGATCGTATGTGAGTGAGAGCGAACTTGCGAAAGTCACAAGTGTTGGTTGAGAAAAGCGGGCTTGTGCGGGTCAGCTAAAAGTGGAGCAGTGTGAGGCGGCGTGGCCTTCGATCACAGCCTGGAATTTCGCCCTCTCACAGCTTCCAAGCCTCGCGAGCGAATGGACATCTTCGAGGACGCGTCCGATGGTGATTACCTAAGCATGCGTCAGCGACCTCCCAACCTCGTTGCACGTCCTGCACTGAGGCCTTCAAGCTTGCTACCTCTCTCAACACACACCCTCTCTTCCCGCAGCGAACTCGAGAAGCCGTGCGTCGGGCCATCCGTTCCAATTCTACATTTGTGATTCTCTTCGCATTTCAAATCCCGTCCTTGACACCTGTGATACATTGTTTCTCATCGATCATCATTGCCGTGAAAGTTGATATACGCCCCGAGATCGTGCCAGTAACAAACGTATGTGTATAACCCGTTGGAGCGGCAAGCGTGAATGGTTTTGCAAGGGTATATTGCTAATTCAAACCTACAAAAGGAAGAAAAAGAAGGGTGTCTTCACGACGACCTCCGTCTTACTACATTGTCGAGAATCGGAAACAATCAACGTCTGTTCGTGCTTACTTGGCACCAGTCACGCCCTGAACAGCGCCCTTGGCCTGAGCAGCGGCATCGTTCAGCGCCTTGCTGGCAGACTCGCCGGCGCTCTGGGCACCGGACTGGGCCTGACCAGCCTTCTGCGACGCTGCGTTGGTCGCGTCGTTGGCGAGCTTGCTAGCTTCGTTTTGAGCGACGCCAGCCTGCTTGCTGGCCTCGTCGGCGAGCTCGCCTGCCTTCTGCTGGCCAGCGGCGAGCAGGTGCGAGACCTGGTCGACGACGTGGGCAGCCGTAGCGCGGGCTTGGTTGACGAGGCCCGAAGCGTTGTCCTCGGCGGGCTTGATGTACTGGTTGGCAGAGTCGAGCGTGTGCGAAGCAAGGTCGCGGGCTTGGTTGGTCAAGCCGATGAGAGTCTGTTTGGCCTCCTCGGCCGACTGCTCGCCCTGCTTGGCGGCAGCGTCGGCGGTCTTGGATGCTTCGTTAGCGGCGTCGTTGGCGGCGGCTTTGGTCTGGTCGGCGGCGTTGCCGGCGTGCTCCTTGCCCTGACCGAGGAGCGAGCCTGCGGTCTGCTGGACGTAGGCGAGGGTGTTGGAAGCAAGATCGGTGGCCTGCTTCACGAGCGAGTCTCCGCTCTGCTGGGCCTGGCTCGACAGGTCGCTGGCCTTGTTGGAAAGATCGTTGCCGACCTGCGAAGCCTGCTTCGAGGCGTCGTTGGCAAGGCCCTGGGCGTCCTTAGAGAGGTCGTTGGTGGTCTTGTTGGTTCCGGGGACTTGCGACATTTTGAATTTGTGTTATATGGGTTGTTTGGGTGATGGGAATGAGTTGGTATCGATGGTGTTTGTTCGTGGTGGGAGGAGGTCAAGAAGCGAGCGAATGGATATATGTATCTTTCGAACAGCTGCTTTGTGGCGAGAAAGTCGCTGACTGTCTTGCCGACCAACACTGGCCGAACAGCGTTGGTGCGGGACAGAGCCTTGCTAAGGGGCCACGTTCGCTGAGTCTGATTCAGATGTAAAGATAGAATCCAACGCAGACTCAGCTTCGCCGTCAAGCAGCATCTAGACCGCCGAAGTGGAGAAATTTGGCTGCATACTGTCCGTGCGCAGCAGCCTCCCCGCCCGCCGCAGGATGATCTCACAAGACTGCGCACGCGTTGCAAAATTTAGAGATTTGGGCTTTGATATGACGCAATCACGCGTTTTGCATGCTGGTGCTTGTTTCTGCGCTTTCATAGACACACAATGATGCGCTTGCAAGACGCCATCTCGTCGTATCTCGTCTTCGGTCCAATGGTGACGTTCGATGACGATGAGCCGCGGCAAGCCATTCATTCCGAAATCCCTTGACAGCTGGAACATCTCTTCTCACATGCAAGAGTTTGTGGTATGGAAGCTTTCTCACAAGCTCATCCTTCCCGAAGGCTGTGTTTCACTCTCTGGCTGTGCTTACCACCTTATCAAACGCCGAAGCTGACGTTGGGGCCCGACATGTCGGCGTCGCTTGTCAAGGATGCTTTCCCGCTGCATGTGAAAATGCGAGGTCTTCGCGGACGTCGACCAAATATAGTAATGCCTTTCTTCTTCGTTCTGCGAGATTCCGCTGCAACGAACCCGATGCTGTCAAGATCCGACCAAGAACGAGAATCTGCTTGTCGGTCAACGTTCCAACTGATCTGCGCTTCGCATACACACAATCACCATCAGTCTGGTAGCGAGACTTCTAAGCATTGCTGTATTTGCTATGTATCGAAATCTACTGCAACAAAGCAAGATCCTTCTCATTAGCCCCGACACCCAGCACCTTGCAGGCCAGCTCGAAGAGCTTCTCCTGCCCTTCGCTCCACTCTTTACCCGGATTCCTGAAGCTCGCCTTCATCAGCTTGCCCAGCCCCTCCCTCAACGTCTTGAGCGCCACCAGCGTCTTCGGATCCGCGCTTGCAATCCTAATCCTCTGTCGATCGATGTACAGACTGTTCGAAGCCAATCTAAACTCTCCATCTCCGCACAGCATGTAGACCGCCTTGTCGTCCATCAGTCCCGTCTCCCACGCATACAGCTTCTTGCTCTGCATCATCGTATAGTACAGCATGTAGCTGCTCGAACTGCGCACCAACTCGGACATCTTGGCCTTAAAGTTGACCGACGATGGGTGGATCGAGGTGGGTTGGTTGTTGCCGATCGTCTTGAGCTGATACGTCTTGCCGTCGATGTGCAGCAGCTTCGGGTAGAGACCGGCAGCCAAGGTCGCGTGGATCATCGCAAGGCTCGACGAGTTGACGTCGAGGTGTGCCGGGATCGTCATGAAGCGCGGCTTGGAGAAGTTGGCCGAGCCGCCACTGCGGTATCTGAGCTTGTTGAGCTCCTGCTTGAAAGCGTCGTCGACCGTGACGAATCCAGCATCGATCAGGTACGAAAAGTATTGCTGACGAAGCTCTTCGATCTGCAACAGGTTCTGAATGCTGAGGAAGCTGCGGTTGCAGAACGTGCGGTGATGGTTCTGGGCGGTAGAGCGGCGGAATCCATTGAAGGCGTTGGCGATGGTCAAGAAGTCTGAGTCACCCAGCTTGAAGCTTTGTTTAGCCCTGTCCGCCTCCAACTCTTTGCCAAAGGGAGTCATGAAAGGCGACTTGGAGTTGAGTGCCGCTGCAATGGTCAGCGCCGGGTCGAGACACTTGAACAAGGTCGCCACCAGCAAGAACTTGCCCATGTGCACATCGAGCGGCATCTTGGACAGATGTCTGCCGAGATGCGTGATCTCCTCTGTCGACGTGAGCGCCTTCACTTCAACAAGCGCGGCAATAGCTCGCTGCACATTAGCCGGGCTTGGTGGATCAAGTGCTTGCGACAGCGCGTTCTCGATCGAGTGACCAATCTTGATCTTCATGATCTTGAGCTTCAGGGCGAGATCCTGCAGCGATAGACGAAGCATCTCGGGCAGCGGGTGTTCGTCCAAGTACGAGTCGTGGCGATACTTGGTGAATAAATGGAAGCACATACCCTCTTGTACACGACCTGCACGACCGCGTCGCTGTTTCGCGTTACTCTTGGCGATGAAACATTCCACCAGGCGCGAAATCTGGCGCTTCTCGTCGTAGCGCATCTCGCGATGTTTGCCCGAGTCGATGACACAGGTGATGTCGGGAATTGTGATACCGGTCTCGGCAATGTTGGTCGCAATGACGATCTTGCGCACACCGGGAGGAGGCACGTTGAAGACAGCACCTTGGTTTTCGGACGAAATGGTCGAGTGCAACGGGAAGAGCTGGAAACCTGCTCCGCCGAAGGTGGGATGATCAACGAGCATGTCGTGGCACTTTCGAATCTCGGCCAGACCAGGCATGAAGATGAGCGTCGCCGCGCTGTACGGCTCGAGATCCTTGTCGAGACACACCCGCTCGAGAATCTTAATGATGAGGTCGTGGTTGATCACGTACTCATTCATCCTGCCGAGCGTATCGATCGTCTTGCTTCGATACGCTTTGCCGAGACTACCTGTGCTGGGACCTTGCCCGTCAGGATCGTCGTCGTCATCATCGAGCAAGGCAGCATCATCTTCCTCCTCGACTGGAGTCTGAGCCAGCATCTGCAGCTTGCTCTTGTTGCCTGGCGCATTCTGCTTTCGTGCATTTCCGTCGCCATTGCGGTAGCCCCGCTTGGAACGGAAGGCATACGGCGAATCGTCCTCGATGATGTAGTTGCTCATCTCGACAGCATCTTCGAGGTAGTGCACGTTGACAGGGAAAGTACGACCAGGCACCGCAATCGTGGGACATCCGCCACAGTACTTGCTGATGCGCTCTGCATCCACTGTGGCCGACATGAGGATGACCTTGAGGTCCTTGCGATGCGCGATGAGCGTCTTGAGAATGATGAGCAAAAAGTCGGACTCGATGGATCGCTCGTGCACTTCGTCGATGATGACGTGCGTGATCTCGTTGAACGCGCTGCCTTCGAGCATACGGAGCACGATACCTGTGGTGGCATAGACGAGTCTGGCATTCTTGCCAACATTGCTCTCGAGACGAATTGCATAGCCGACCAAACTGTCGTTGCTGCCGACGCTCTTGCGAGGCTCTCCCATCTCTTCGCTTACACGCTCGGCGAGTGAGATGGCCGAAATACGTCTTGGCTCGGTGACGTAGATCTTGCAATTGCGGCCTTGCGACATGCAATGCTCGAGAATGTAGGCGGGCACCTGCGTGGACTTACCGCATCCTGTCTCACCGCTGAGCACAAAGATCTGGTTGTTCTCAACCAGGTCGAGAATCTCTTGACGGTGATTTGCGATGGGCAGACTTTGTCGACCTGGAAGCATCTTCTGGTAGGATGGCGATGCGACACGGTTCGTGAAGTACTCGGCAATTTCCTTGGCTCGAGCTTCGGAGGGCTGAGGAGCAGAAGCAGCCGACAGCTCGCCAAGCTCTGTCTGCTCTGACGCAGCTGGGTCTTTGCCAATTGCGGTCTTGCCTTTGGCCTTCTTGGCTGCGTTGGCCTCATCCATCCTAACACGGATGACATCTCGGACGCGCTGGAAGCGGGTTCGGCTCTTGCGGTCTCGTTCATCCTTTTGCAGATTTGTGAGCTCTTCCCACCACTCGCGGTAGCCAGGAGGCAGAGCGCGCTGGACCGACTTGTCGCGGTCGATGCAGAAGAGTGCGACTGTCGCCACAAAGTCATCCGCCTGAAGCTGCGAGGCGCAGCCGACGGTGGTGAGAGTGTACTCGTCGACGTAGGACGGCGCACCTGCAGTGATAGGGTTCTTGTTCGGCACCACTTTGCCTCCATTCCAGCGAATGACGAGCTTGCTGCGGTGCAATCGACCGCCGGAGGGGATCGCTGTAAACTTGTACGTCGAATACGGGTCGGCTCGCTTGAGTGCGTCAGACAGCATGACTCTAGGTGTCTTGCCTCCTCCGCCGCTCTTGGCACGAGCAGGGAGATCACGCATAGTGACGGTTGCGCCGGTCTCGGTATCTTTGTCCTCGATCGGGCCTTCGTTGAGAAGATCGCCAAAGAAGCCGCCTTCATCGTCGGAACCGACATCTGCCGCTTTGGCATCTGCTTGGTCGGATGAAGGGCTATCCGCCTCCTTCTCGTCCTTTTGTGCTCCACTTGCTTCGGCGGGAATGCCACCTTTGTCTGTCGATGCTGGCTTGACGCCCTGGTTGCTGTCCTCGGTTGAAGCAGCCGAATCGATCCCAGCTGCAGCTTCGATCTCGCGGCGACGTTGTTGACGCTTTTTCTCTTCCTCCTCTTCGGCTGCTTTGAGCTGCTTCTCGATCTCTTCGCGTTGACGCAGCACCTGTCGGAATCCATCAGTGGCAGTCTTCTGGTCAAAGTAGGCACCGCGTTCGCACTCTCGCATGAAATCCTTGGTGCGTCCAAGGACGCGCTCGAGCCTTGCGTCTTCTTGCTTCAGTTGCTGTTCGCCATCCTTGCCGAGTTCCTTCTTCCACTTCGACTTTTCCTGGTCGATACGGATCTGGATAGCCCGCAAGAGGGACCATGTGGCGGTTGGCTTTTCAAGCGTGTCGATTTGGTTTGATTCCAGGTCGTCGTTCAGTTGAAGGATGAGACGCTCGCAGGATTTCTTCAAAGCGTCGACCTTTTCACAATCTACTTTCGCCTTGGGTGCCGGAGTAACTGCCTTTGCTGCTGAGAGTATCTTCGCAGCGCTCTCTGGAGGTGCAGCGCCTGGGACCTGCTTAGCATTTGAAGGCTGCTCTGTGCGTGCAAAGTCATTCTTGCCAAGCGATTCTGAGCGATGAAACTCGTATCCTTCATAGACTGGCGGCCGGCTCTCGTCGTACTCTTCATCGTCATCATCGTTGTCGCCGTCGTCTTTGTCGGCAGAGGCGCCATTGAGAGCGGGGAAATCCTTCTTGTTCGTTTCCTTGCCTCGGCGCTTCTTTGCGGCCTTGCCTTCGCCAGCTCTGACTGCATCCTCGAGGGACTCCTCATCAAGAGCTAGGTAGAGATAGGACAAACAGTCCTCCACGTCTGGTGATGGAGCCTGCGATAGGGCATCCTCGATTTGAGATGAAGAGAATCCGAGTTTGAGGAGGATCTGGTATGTCGTCAATGCTCTTGCCATGACCTTGTCTTCCGACTCTGCGTAGGCTGAGGTCGCAGATGATGAAGCTGCTCCCGATGTGCCGGCGTTGCCAACCGAAAGCTTTTGAAGGTCTTTGGTCAAAGTCGCCATAGCAAGGGAGGTATGAGAGGAGCCAATGCTGAGGGGAGTAGCGCTGCCAGAGACCGTTGTGGTACCTGAAGCTGTCGTCACTGGCGTGGCAGAGGCATCAGCAGACGCAACTGGAGTTGCAGACGAAGTGCCTTCAGCACCATTTGCAGTCCCCGCCTCGCCGCCAGAGACTGCAGTGGTCTGCTTGTTGAGATCAGCTGCTACCTGCAAAACCTGATCACGAAGCTCCTGATCCATCTCAAAGTTGGGCAACGTCTTTGCGAATCTTCGATCGTATTCGATGGCCTTGTGCTGACGGGAGACCTCCTTCTCTACTCGGTCTTGAAGCTTGTCCACCAGGTTCTGAAGTGCTTGCTCTTCTTCCTTTTCTGGATCGAAGAAGTCGGCTGCATTGCCCTTGCCATCGGCTGATATCGACTTGGCCGCAGAGAGGTTATCTGCGAGGCTTTCATCGTTGATCTTTTCGTAGTCGATCGCGGCTGAGGAGGTGTTCTTGGCGGAGCTAGTAGCGGACTTCTTTGCAGCAGCAGCCGCTGCCGGTCGTGGATCCTGGACCTTTTTGGGCGTGGACGTGGTAGCATAGCCACGTTGGACGGTGCCTTTGAGCGTGGGCCTCTTTTTGCCCATCCTGGTCGATTCTGGTGATGAGAAGACCTCTATGTGGTGGTCGAAGATGGTTGGAAGGTGTCTCGTGTCACACGCGCATGCCAGTGAAGTCGAAGCTGCGTTGTGACTTTGCAGACACGAGAGGTTCTTCTCAAAAGTCACACCAAAAACGCCGCTTCAGCTCCACATGCGATTTTTTTCAAAGTGTTACACCGAGAGGTCCCAAACTTACGACTTTCGCGCGTGCGCCAGCCAGGCCTGGCCGCCGACATCCGAGCTCAGCGAAGCGTGGCTCGAGCAGACTGCGCGAAATGCTCTTCTCAAGGGTCCGGCCATATCACGAGAAGCTTCCTTGCCTTCTCTTCTCACCATCCTCACGCCGCCTGACTTCTCGCTCGAGACTTCACAGAGAACATGTCTGCATCGCCACCTCCAGATGCCGATGGCGCACCGAAAGTCAAGGAACAGCCACCAGCCCTTGCCATCGTTCGACAGAATGCAGCCAACCTCCCACGCAACTTGCCCGTCAAGCGATTCGACGGTGACCCGCTCGGGCGAGCTGACGTCCAGCATGCACTCCTCTGCTACCTCTTCTCCGACACAAGACGGGTCTTCACCAATCCGCGCCCCAGCAACCAGAGTCAAGATGCGACGGCGAGCGGATCAGGCGCTGCAGCGAGCACCGCCGCGGTGCCTGTGCCGGTCTACCCATTCGGCATGTCAGCAGGATGTATAAGGCGAAGTGGGGAGACCGAAGAAGAGTTTCAAGAATGGAAGCAAGCGAGAGAGCGCTACTTGCGCTGGAAGAAGCGACTCGCTCGCAAGGAGAAGCTGGAGCGCAAAGCTGCCGCCGCTGCTGCAGCTGCCGAATCGACGGAGGACACTGCAAACGCCGACGCTGACGCCAATGCAAACGAAGAAAAGGACGAGCTTGCCGAAGGCGGAAACGACGCTGAAGCAGACGCAACGAAAGCTGACGAAGCAGAAGAGGAAGAAGACCTCGGCGACGATGACGAACCTTTCGATGAGAACGAATACCCCAGAGATGGCGCTGCCAAGCTCACTTTCAAGGAGCTCTACATCGAATCTCTGCTCAACAGCAGCAAGTGCACCAAGTCGATGCGCGACAAGATCCTCGCCGACGAAGAGTATGCGGAGGACTTCGCTAAGACGTGTCTCTTGGTCAACGTCGGCCGCATCAACACCACGCTCGCCTTCTACCCAGAGATGAAGACGGTTCTTCGATCCTACCATCCCATCCCGTCCATGCAGAACAACGAGAACACGCGACGCAACATGCAGGATGCCCCTCGAATGAAGTCGCTCCTCAAAGGCGTGCTCATCGACACTGAACGACCTGCACCACCGACTGCTGGACCTTCGGCTGGTCAGCCCATCCGACCGCCAAAACCCAACGCGCTTAGCGAAGAGGCTCCCTCGGACTTCAGAGAAGTCATCAAGCGCTACCGTGCCGGCACTGTTCCGCCTACCAGCGTGGTCACGCTCATCTTTTTGCTTTCGCTGCACGCCAACGATGTTACGGAGATGCACTTCCCCACACCTCACGACTCGCATTCGCTCTTCTATCCGCATGCCGACCACCCGATTCCGTCCAAGCAAAGGGCCAACGCCTTCATGTGGATCTTGTATCACTATCTCGAAGGTCCTGCTACACGTCCTCCTGGCGAGATGCCTAACCCTTTCGACGACGAGCTGTCACGCAGTGCCGCGAAGGAAGCTGCAGATGCGTACGCCAACGCACTCACAGACGAGGAGAGGAAGAAGCGCGTCAATGCTCCATGGAAGGGCATCGTGAATCCCGAATGGAAGAAGTGGAAGCAGGCCCAAGAAAAGACGACCGGCGAGGGCGATGGCGCAAACAAAGATGGCGAAGACGAAGTCAAGAAGGAGTCGGACAAGGATGGAGATGTGTCTATGGACGGCACTCCCGATGACGAAGCCAAGAAGGAAGATGGCGAAAAGAAGGCAGCGGGGAAGGAGCCTCCCTCGCACCTGCATCGTTTGCTCGTTCCGACACTCGATACGATCACGAAAGAGGAGGCGGCGTTGGAGAACTTTGACACTGAGGAGGAAATCCGATGGGGTAAACAGATGCAGTCTGAACGCGCTGCTTTCCTGGCGAAATTCCAAGACGAGGAGGCCAGCAAGAATGCAGCCTCTGCCGGCTCGCCAGCTCCATCGACCGGCACTGCAGGTGGCAAAGGACGGCGTGGCGGTGGAGCTTCAGCTTCGTCCAACGCAGCAGCAGCCGATTGCGGATCTCCCTCTGACGCCGACAAAAGCGGACACAAGCGACGACACGCCGGTGCAGGCGCTGGCGACATCTCCAAACGATCCCGCATGGCCAGTCCGATCGTCTTTGACTCCTCCTCCTCCGACATCGACCCAGTCGACACCACCACCGCCGACCCAGCGATCACCGCCAACCCACTCACTTCCGACCCTTACCTCAACCCCCACGTCTCCATCTCGGACCGCGTTCGTCCGCCGCTATGGGATCTCAACCTGAGCGTACCCCGCGAGTATCAGATTTCGGAATCGCTGCCGCAAATCGCATGGGCGCGCATTCTCGAGCGTGCACAGCGCGGGGTGGGAGACGCGTGTTATGAGAGTGACGAAGACGAGTTTGCGGTGGAAGAGGCGCAGGAACCCGAACGTAGTAGGAGCGAAGTTTGTCGGATCCTGACGGGTCTGCGGGGTGTGGTGAGGCATGATGTGTTTGAGGAGGATAATCGGGAGGTGAGGGCAAAGTGGGGGTATGAAGGGGAGTACACGAATGGAAGGGATGAGTTTGACGGCTACAGGCAGGAGGGGAGGAGAAGGTCGGATTTGTATTCGAGTAGCACACCGGTTGCGGTGAACAGGAGGGTGTATGAGCAGGAGGAGAGGGCTGGTGGAGAAGAGGTGGACGATTTGGAGGAGGCACTGTTGGGTGGGGAGGGGGAGAGGAGGAGGAGTGTTGGGAGGAATGGGTACACGCCGGTGAGGGCGTGAGCGGCGTATGACTAGCGTGGAATGAAGGTTGTTGCTTGCTCGTCACAGACTTGATTGTTCACGAGTGGTCGACGTGTGTGTGCGTTCGAGAACGTGTGTGAATGCGAATGCCATGAGATACAAATACAAATGAGAATAGGATAGTATGAACGAGACACGAGTCCTACTTTGACGAGGAAGACTTTTTGCTCTTCTTCTGCTTCTTCGAAGGCGTGCTTGCCGGGCTATCTGTTGGTGTGGTGGCTTTTGGTGTCTTTGGCTTGTCGTACCCCTCGAACGGGTCCATCGCCGGGCGCTTCTTCTTGCTCTTTGGCGTCGATGTTGTCGCTGCTCCCTCCACCGATGCTGCCGGCTCTTTCTTCTTCGGCGATTCCTTCTTCTCCTTCTCTACCTGTTTCGGTTTCGCCTTCTCCTCGGCCTCATCGAACTTCGTATGCTTCCCCGTCCCCGCCTCCCCCTGCAGCGCAGCCCGGATGAACCTCCCCGCAGCGCTCTTATCCACCCTTGCGCCACCCTCCTTCTCCTCTTCCTTATCCTGCACCCTCTTGATCTTCGCAAAGTACCCCTTCACCCTCTCCAACTCCCCCATGACCGGATGATCCTTCGTATCCACCCCTTTCGTCTTCAACAGAATCCATACTAGATCCATCAGCACGTAGGCTACCGAGACTTGCATTCTTGCTGCGTCGAGCCTGCCGTGCAGCTCGTCATCGCTGGAGCTGTTGGATTGTAATGATGCGTTGAGTTGGTCGTACGGTTGCGAGAGAAGCGGTGCGAGGATGTTTGTTAGGTCGGTGAGGGAGGTTGAGAGGGCGGAGAGTGTGGGTAGGGGCGATTGACGTAGTGAAGACATGGTTGCAATGCTTTGTAGATAGAGTTGAGGGGGATAATGGAGGTATGGGAACGAAGTGTTGGTGGAGAAGAGAGCTTGAGCGAAATTTTAGAAGGCATTTCCGACAGCCGAAGGGAAAAAACGTTTCGTGCGAAAAGGTAGAAAGGCTGGTTTAGACTCCGATGCAGATTCTGCAGCCGAACCTGTCAAAAGCCTAATCAAAGAGTGCGAAGTCGGGAACACGGCTCCCTTTGTTTTCGATTTGATCACAAAGCATTGCCTCTGTTCAGTCACATTGCGATGCCGTCATCAATCGCAAGCGGAGACGCCGAGCGAGAAAGCTTGTTTCGGCTCCCACGGTGAAGCGTCAAACAAAGGGAAAGAAACTCAGCGGGGAGACGGCCAAATCGCCCACCTTTGCACCCTGATGCGCGTGCGGGTGAGCCGCTTGCCCCTTTGATTTCTTAAGTCGCCGCACCCGCTGAGAGAGCAACGCAGATCCAAGCGGGTGTAAGGTAGAGCTTGCTGATCCCTTTGTGTGCGGAGTGGGACAGTCGATCGCGCTGTCTGTGAGTTGCTCGTCGAACCCACCTGGCTCATTTTGCGGCCCCTCCAAATCCTTCCCTTTGTCCGTCGGGTTTCGCGTACGCTTCATGCACGAACAAAGTTTGCGGAGGCCCAAGCTCATCCAATCGTTTCCCTTTGTTCGTTTGCCGCTCGGCTTGTTCAATCTGAATGCTCTCACGCTCCCTCCCTCATTCTAACTTGTGAGATATCAATCGAGTCAGAAAAAGTGATACAAGAGCGGGGGCTGGTATTTCCAAAAACACAAAAAAGACAAAGCAAAGCAAAGACAAAAAAGGAATACAAAGGGAAATGTTTGCGTCACATCAACCAAACGCAGCCGAAAGGCTGTTGGTGCTGAGTGACTCTCTGCGAATAACGGGAACGGGCAGCATCGGAACCTGTCCGAGCGCATCAAAGGGCGGGTAATAAGAGTATGGTTGGGGCGGCTGAGCTGAGTGAGAAGCGGCCTGAGCGTTGGTGACCTGCGTGTGCGTAGGTGAAGGGAGCTTCGTGTTTTCAGGCACTGGAATGCCCGTGCGTGTTGCGGCAGCTGCTGGCCTTGCGTCTGTGAGCGGAAAGAGTGGCAAGGTTTGTGAGTGAAAGGCCAGAGCCGCGAGGGGAATCAAAGGTGCGTCAACTTACCGGTGTAAAGAGACTCGGGAAGGATTGCCTGCTGAGCGCGCTTCGGAAGCGCTCTAACCTTTCGGTTGCTCTTGGCGTTGAGAGTCGGACTACGAAGAATATCGTCTTGGTGTTGAGATGGATCGTAGTGCATCATCGAGAAGCTGTTCGTGAAGGAGCTGAGACTCGTGTCTGCTGTGGAACACATGCTGAGTTCGGGGGTTGATTCGAGGAAGGAGTTGTCCGTGTTGCTGTCGAGAGAAGGCGTCTTGCTTGCTCGCTGCTTGGGCTTGCGGGGCTTCGCTGTCGGTGTCTTGCGTGCTGGTGAGCGCTTTGCAGCGGTGGTAACAGGGCGACCTTGACTAGGCTTCGCAGTCTTCTTGCTTGTCGGAACGATATGTTGGATCCAATCACCGACCTTGTCTTTGACACCGTACTTGATGTAAGTGATCATGCTCGACCATTCATCTTCGAACTTCTTCTTGTCCGTCGCTGTGAGGGGGCGGTCGAGATTCTTGCTCAAGATCTTGTCGAGTGCACGGTCGTCGGAGGAGGACATCTTGGCCTTGACGAGCTTCTGCATGAGTTTCTTGTCATTGCGAGCGTAGATCTTCATGATATCGGTCCAGCCCGAGCGGCGGCGCGTGTTGATGAACCAAGACCCGAGCTGCTCGATGGTCACAAAAGAGCCGTGACCGGGCGGAGCGCGAGCGGCAGACTCGTTCGTGAGGACGACGAGAGCTTGCTTGTAGGCGTCGAGAGGATAGGGATGGTGCAGGTTGTCGAGGAAATACTTTCGTAGGTGGTAGTAGTGCTGAGTCTCCGAAATATCCACCGATTGTGAGCTAGTCTTCGTGCTGCTTGCTGTCAGCGCACTCGCAGTGTCGTGACGCACGGCGCCACAGAGATCATCGAAGGTGTTTTCGAGACTCATTCTAGTAGTCGCAACCAGCTGGATTCTGTGAGCAACGTCCCGGATTTTATCGAATGCAAAAGAATCTTTGTCGCTGCTATCCACACAAGTAGCTGCCTTACTTTGAAGGGTGGTCAGCTTCTGGATGATGTCCTCGAACCCATCATCTTCGGTGCGGAGAAAATCTCGCTCGACTTCGATTATAGCTTGAAGCATCGCGTCAGTGGTGAAAGTGTCCGAACATGCCATCTTGATGAAGGTTGCTTTAAAGACTTAGAGAATCTGGTGATGATGGGTCGTAAAGAAGAGGAAGAAAGGGCCCAGATGGGCATAATCGATTTTCCGCGCTCTAAATATTCTCCTTTGTCTCAGACGCGCCCCTTCACTTCCTCATACCACACCACCAACCGCCTCAATTTTCTTCCACCATGCGACCCCAAAATCACCATTCCATCATGTCGACTCCTGCTGTACTCACTCAGCTTCATGCTCTTGCCACACATTTGCAAAGCTTGTTGCCTGAAGTCCGCAATGAAGCAGACAATCAGCCGATGTTTTCCAATTTGATCAACATCCCCCTGACCTGTCCTCCACGCGAGGAACTCAAAGCGGACCTGAAGCCCTTCGAGCTTGCAGCAACCATTCAAGACTCCCTGATCAGCATCTACGAGGAAAAGCTACTTTGCCTGCAAGCTCTTTATCGTCAAGTCTACCACGATGCTGCGGCGACCTTGCAACAATACGGGCGCGCAGATGTGGCTTATCAGCAAGCCTTTCGCGACCGTCTCGCGAGCAGATTTACAGAGCAGGCTCAGACAGCCTGGAGAGGTATTCTGGAACTTATCTCAGAGCGCACTTATAAGTCTCGTCAGTACCGCAACACCGAGTCTACCGCTCTGAGCGACTGCAATTCCTTCGAGACTAATAACGAAGCTCGCGCCAAAGCTGGTCGAGGCCACGGCCCGGAAGCGACAGCGATCCTCGAGCAAGCCTTCAGCTTTACCGACTCTATTGGCCGAGCCGAAAAGCTTCGACTCTCCGAACTCACGGGACTCACGCCTCATCAAGTGGTCATCTGGGTGAGTATCTGTCCCTATCGCGCTTTGACCCACACCTCGACACGTTGTCGACGCGTCATGTCCGGTCAGCGATGATGTTTGGAAACTCTAGCTTAGTGTCAGATGTGCGGCGATCGAAGAGGGGCCATCTCTTCGATCGCCTGTCACACATGATAAAACCCGAACAACCACCTGAGCTACCTTCACCGCGAAGGCGAGGCACTTGCTGCGTCACAAACTCACTTTATGGAGGAATCATATTGACCATGATCTTCCCTTTGTCTTGCGTGTCATCGCCTTACAGTTCCAAAATCGTCGTAACCGCAACAATGATCGTAAGGGCAAAAAGGGTCAGGCTTCTCAGCCCATCGCCGACTCGCCCTATGAACATTCGCCATCCAAACAGGCTACGCCTCCTCCCAGCTCGCCGACGCGTGACTTTACTCTGTCCGAAAAGAAGCGCAAATCTTACGGCGCGCTGGGACGCGCTTCCTCCGACGGCACCGCCTCGGACTCCGCCACGCCCTCGTCCTTGCCCAAGCGACCTCGTCTGCCAAGCGGCGACTCGTACGTCAGCGATGGCTCCTGCTCCGGCGACGACGCTGCTTCATCGGTCGATCACATGCTGCGCTTTTCTCCATGGAGCACGCCTTCGTCGCAATCCTCCAGCTCGTCGTCGACCTCAAGCAGCCAAGCTTCATTTTGGGACAGCCCGCAGCGACCTCGTGGTGTCTTCGAGCACATGAACCGCAGGCACGCCGACAGAGCCAATGCATCGATGCCCAACCTGACGCTCGGCACCCCGCAGCGCAACACCAACCAAGGTCTGCCGCTTCAACAGAGGTCGCCGTTCACGTGCGATTTGCAGGGCGGCTCCCCCTTCAACGTCGGAGGACTCGACCTTGGCAGTCTGCAGCTCGCTACGCAGCTCGACGGTATGTTCCGGGAGAGCATCCAGCGAGCACTCAGCATGCCGATGACGGATTTGGATGCTCACCGAAGTGTGTCGTCGAGCTCGTGGGGATCCCAGCCGAGGACGACGGATGACGATGAGTGGTCGGACGTTGACGAATCTGACGTTGCTGATGTGGCGGCAGCAAGCCAGCAGGGTCAGATGCAAACTGCTTTCCAGAGCTATAACATGGCTGCGCTTGGTCAGCCTCAACCGGTGCCTAACAGTCAAGCTGCGGCTGGCGCCAACATGAGCGCGGACAACAACGTCGTCGACATGTTTGACGCTGACTCGTTCGACCTTAGCCAACTCTTCGCCACTCCAGCAAACCCGCTGCATATGCCGACATCTAGCCCGTTCACCATGCAGCATCAGCAGTATCAACCCTCGCCTGCCGCCGACGCTAACATGGGCGGCAACGTCACTCTTCAAATGTCGGACCTCGAACAGCTGCTCGACACGGATATCCTCGGCTCGTCGCTTCCAGGCACGCAGCTGGCAAATGGAGGCGATGTGGAGATGCAGGGAGGTAGCGAGCTGTGTATGAACTTTGATATGTCTTCGGAGGCTTTTTGTGTTTTGTAGATGGTGCAGGGCCTAAGGAGCGTGGCTGGTTTGCGCTCCATCGGTTGGCGATGCTTTGTTTCTCAAGATACCTCTTTTATACCTGCTTCTGGATTCGTGTTTGTTACTTTTTGCCACTTTTGTTTCGCTGTTTCTCAATGTGCTCCGTTCTGTCCCAATGTGCTTCGTTCCATCACCGCTCTCAATAGTGCTCCATTTTAGTCTCGTCGCGATCGTAATTCAAATCTTTTCACAAAATGTCATCTCATGTTGTAGATGTGGTTTGATTGAAGTGTGCAGGTGCGTCTACATGAGCGGCACATAACCCGCGCTCGCACTACCATTCGCCTCCTCTCCCTCAACCTTCTCCTCAACACCCTTCGCCCACAGTGCCCGCTTCTCATCCCTCAGCTTCTTCTCCTCCTCCAGCGCCGCCTCCGACTTGAACGCGTTAGCAAACGGGAACACCGCCCTCGCTTTCTCGTCGAACTCCGCCACACTACCATCCAGCTTGACGAGCAACGCACGTGCTTCAGTCGCCACCTTCAACGCTGCATTCTTCGACCTCGGTCCTACGACCCCAGCAGCGGCGGAAGGAACGTTGAGCAAGAGCGCCTTGGCCTCATCCTGTCGCTCCAGCACCAGCGCAGCGCGGGCGTTGGCGAGCGTCCCCGCTGGAGTAGACGCGACGCTCGTCTGCAGGGATTCCGCAAAGTAGGTCGCTACCGGTTTGTCCGCGGGCACCATCTCGGCGAGAACGGACGCGATGACAGAGCCAACGGGTGCCGGTGCAGCGCTCAGATCGGGGAGGCGGGTTTTGAGCTGCACGACCATCTCTACGACGCGCGGGTGGTGCGGGTCGATCTTGTACAGCTGTACGACGGCGCGCGTGGCGAGTAGCCAATTCTTTTGGCGTAGAGCCACGTCGAACGTCGACGACCATGTGTTCGGGTTGGATGCTGCGTGGGCTTGCAAGAATCGTACCCATTTTTCGGCGACTTTCAAAGGCGAGTCGAGTGACTTTTTGAAAACTTCCAATCCCTTAGGGTCCAAATCGGGTTTAGGACCGTCGTCATCGACAGCTTCGCCGTTCGCCGCCGCCTCTTCGGCCTTCTTCTTCTTCTCCGCCGCCTCGGCCTCCGCTTTCGCCGCCTTCTTCGCCTCTGCCTGACGCTGCTTCTTCAACACCTTCTTCTTTTCAGACTCGGACAACCCGGCCAGCGCTGGATCTTCCTCCTCTTCCTTTGCGCTCTCGACGAACGGTGGGGTAGCGGGATCGTCGTGCAGCTTCACGTAAACCGAAATAGCCGCGGTCGCAGCCCGGATGTACGTCGGATGCGAACGAAGCGTGTCCTCGAACCGCACGAGGTGCACGTACGACCGAAGCGTCATCTTGCGCATGCAGTACGAGTGGAAGTCGAGCTGGTCGTTCCAGAACTCGTTGAACACCTCATCGAGTTGGGAGAGACGTTTGAGCGCCATCGCGTAGTTGTTCGAGCGCAGGTAGGCTTCGGATTCTTCGGCGAGGTACCACAGCGCCTGCATCTCGTTGAGGTCGTAGGTGGGTGAGGGTGCATCGGGTTTGGTAAAGAGGCCGACGATGCGTTCTGCTTCTTCGGTGTCGTTTGTGCGGAGTAGGTATTTGGCGGCTTTGGAGTTGAGGAAGCGGTCCTGGCCATCGAGGAGGCGGGCGTCGGTCATGGCGGAGGAGGCGCCGAGGAGGTCGCCTGCCCGTTTGAGGATGCGGGCTCGGACCATGTGCAGCTCGGGGAGGGAGGAAGAGTGGGAGATTGCGGCGTCGATGTAGTGGAGTGCGCGTGGAGAGTCGCCGGTGAGGGAGTAGTGTTGGGCGAGGTAGTAGAGAGACCAGAGGTAGGAGGTGGGTGGGTCGGTGCCGTCTGCTGATGGAGCGGTTGAAGGCGCCCATTCGAGACGGAGGGTCTCGACGATCTCTTCGAGTGCGCTTTGCTTGGCGGGATCTTGGTAGAGAGATTTGAGATCGGAGAAGAGTGACGGAACACCTTTGACCAACGCCGACTTGGCGTAGGCAGTAGCTTGAGCCTCGAACTCGTCTCCAGTCGCGTGAATGAGAGCAAGACGCTTAGCAGCTGTGGACTTGGGATGATCAGCTTGCAAGCCCTTGAACACCTCGACCGCCTTGCTGTCCCCCGCTGCCGCCGACGCTTCTGTGATGCCGAGCAAGTTGAGCAGACCGGCAAAGTATCGCTTGTTCTCCGGATTCGACTTGATGAGCTGCCTCCACAGTGCCTCTGCCTCGTCCTTCTTGCCAAGCCCTGCGAGACATCTCGCCTGCGCCTCTCCTTTGCCGCGCAGATCTACGATGCGTTTGCTGCTGGCCTCCATAAGGTCGAGCGACTCCTGGTATTTGGACTGCTCCTCCAGGATGCTGGCGTGATACAGCATTACCTCGCTGTACTCGTAGCTTCGATCTGGGATATCGCGCATCACGTTCTCGTACCCTTCCAAGACGCGTACTGCTGCGTCCAACGATCCTGCAAGATGATGAGCCACCGCCAACCCAACCCAGTTCATTCGTAGATGCGGCTGCATACGGAGCAGTGTCAGTCGGTTCTCGACCATGGGTGCGTAGTTTCTGAGCTGAAGTTGCAAAAACGCGGATTCACGGAGAAGGTTGATGTTGCCTCCTCCTTCGATTCGCAATGCTTGTGTGTAGCACTTTATCGCCTCGTCGTAGTTCTTGTCTTGGCGATGCAAGATGCCGAGTGCGTGCCAGCAGATGAACGAAGTCAAGTCGAGACGTACACCCTTTTTGGCGAGCTCGATACCCTCTTCGCGACGGTTGGTGGAGCCGAGGAGCAGACCCTTCATGGCTACGGTTTCGCCATGGTCGGGGAACTTTTTGAGGATGGTGTCGGCGGTCTTGAGACCGACTTTGTACTTTTTGGACTCGTATTCCTGGATGAGCCGCTGGAAGAGACCGCGCTCCTTGGTGGGGAGCGCCGCACGCTTCGGCGGCATGGTGAAGGAGACGAGGGGGAAGATCGAGGTGAGAGGGTCGTGAGAACGAGAGACTGCTGTGTCAAATCCTCGAAAGCCGGTGTATGAGGTTGAAGATGATGCTGGATGATGATGAGAAGGAAAGGAACGAAGCGCAACCTTGACTGAGCTCGTTGGGCGTTTGTGTCAACCGTGCGTCTTTGCGCCCTCGAAGATCTTCTTCCGATTTTCCCAACGAGAAGAACCCGAGAACAGCGAACGCCTTTGTCCAAAATTGGAGGCAGCACACGGCGATGTGACTTGGTGATCGCTTTCTCGACAGCTCTCCTGCCCGGCGTCCGGAATTTTTGCGCCGATTTCGCATTGTTTGATCATACCTACACACAATCACGCTCGAAAAATCAGCCGCCCGGCCTCCACGCGGACACGGACACGCATCATCAACCCGAGTCTGCAGCGACCGACACTTTCGATCATCACCACCACACACCTACTTTTCGGAAGTCGACTCAATTACGGCTCGAGGGGCGCCGCTCACAATCCCCCTTGCAGACACGCAGTCAAGATAGTCGACCTCAACCCGGCTGCAGCTGCGCAAGCTGCTACGCCGTTCACATCCGCTGCCTCTCCGTCTTATCCGCAGTACAACGATATCCCATCTTCAACCCTTCAATCCAATCCCGGGTATACGGGAAAGAGCCGGCAGAGGCATCATATCGCAGATCCCATCGTAGCGTCAGGTTCAGCGTCATCAGCGTACGCTCAATCCAGCTCCGTACCATCCGGCCCAGTTCGTCGAACAGCAGCAGCCGCCGCATCACACACCAAGAACGTTTTTTCCGTCTCCACACAGCGTTGGGCGAAACGTCTTGCAGATATGGCGTCGCCGTATCCATCCAACGAAGGCGGAGGAGCAGCAGCAGGAGCACCGCGCGAAGTATCCATTGGAGTCGGCACCGTCTACGACCAAAGCGCATTTGGTTCAGGTGGATATTCGAGAGTCAACCCAGACGATGGGTCGAATCCTATACCTTCTCGTTCGCACTACTTTCTATCTCGAGATGAGATTCTCAAAGGCGTAGCAAACAGATTTGTCCATTCGAGCGCGTATCTCTGGTTCTACGCTGGCATGGCTCTTGCGTCGCTTTTGACGGTCGTTATCAGCCTTACTTCCGACTGCCCGGGAAAGCTGTTTTACGGCTTGGAGCTAGCCATCAACTTGCTACTCATTGCTGAAGTCGGTATCCGTCTAGTCGCATTCGGAAAGCAATTCTGGAAAAGCACATACAACATTGTCGATCTCGGACTGGTGCTGTTGTGCGCCATCACACTTCTGGTCATCTTTTTCCACCACGAATGCTCGCCCTTCCGCCGCTCGCCTCTTCCACCGACCTATCCGGGAGACGACGATGTGCCGACGAGCGGAGGAAGATCAGGCAAAGGCGAAGAGCTACTCGACTCGATCCTGCTTATCGGTCGAAATGTCGTTCAGGCGTTGAGGCTTGTTTCGATCGTCAGGAGGTCGGGAAGCAACGTTACGAGCAGACCGACGCGGATCGAGATCGGGAATAGACCGTATTCGTTGGATTTGGATCTGGAGGATGAAGGAGCGATGGCGAGAGATAGGATCAGGATAGGGGAGGAGAGGGCGCCGCTGTTCGATGCTGATGATGATGAGTTGTGATGGGTTTTGTTTGTAGGATTTTGCTTTCCTTTGGTTATACGAATGACTTGATGCTGGTATCTTTGCACACGCACTTGGAAGAGTCGGTTCACGTCTGCACGCTTCGGAGAAGACGGTGGGGCTCGCATCATGAGTTATCGAGCTCGCGCTTCATCTTGTGTGGTATGCATGGTCACACCACCTCGCCCGTGCGTAGACATCGTTCGTCGACCAAGCCAGCCACACCTTTTGTGACTTTGATCTACAGTACTGCTTCCCACCTAAGTGGGGACGACTTCATGAGTGACGCTGTGGAAACGTTGCATTACGGTTGGCGGGCCTGACACGCTACCCACCCGCTTCGCATACAACGGCAATCTCAGAACAATGTTTTGTCATGCCTGAATCCACTATGCATATGAGATTGGGGTGGGGACGATGTGTCGATAAGCTGGCTTGAAACTGCATCGCTTTTCGTTCGATGCCTCGCGCTGTCCTTAAATAGCGACGGTATTGTTTGTCGTCTGCCATCACCACCCCCATCCCAAAAACCCAACTCTGAGCGTCCATCATGTACTCCCTCAAGATCTCCGCCATCCTCCTCATCGCCCTTCCCTTCCTCCTCGCCATCAGCGTCGACGGCAAGGGTGGTAAGGCCAAAGGCGGCAAAGGCGGCAAAGGCGGCTCCTGGCTCCCCTCAACGTCGATGAACAACTTCTGGTTCTACGCATACTCCTTCTCGAATATGAACTGGCCCCCGACCAAAGGGTCCATGTGGCAATTCGGTAACGATGCTGCCGAAGTGATGTGGACCAACCGGCCTGACAAGGCTCAAGCTGCCATCTGCGTCAATGGTCCGTGGGATACCAAGAATGTCAACCAGACGGGTGCTGTTGTGCGAACGTCGTACTTCAAGGACGGTTTGACTAAGAAGGTTCGAATGTAAGTTTGGCTCAAGCAAAGAAAATCGATGGAGAGAGAGATTCAAAACGCTGAAACTGACTAGGTGTGCTCGATCCGGGAATGAAGCTGGGATTGCACCTACATCTGGGGCCCCGACAACCAGTTCTACACCCGGGATGAGATGGACAGCTCCCACATCGCTTGGCGATTCGACCCGAATAGCGCTTGCTCGTTCGACGAAGCTACTTTTGATATCACTTGCCCTTGATCGTATGTTCGAAAATGCAGCCTCTTTTGTAGTCAGACGCACCATCTTTCCCTTTCTGCAATCACCTTTATTGCCTGCTTCTAGACATGTTCTCTTCTGCAATCGCTTTCGCAATCTTTCCAGCTCCAGTTCGTAATCTCGTGTTTCTGTCAAACCCAACCTCGCATCTCGTCGGTTGGCAACGCAGACGTCAACCGCTCCTTCGCAGCACGAATGTTTTCGTCGCCAGTTGTCGTATCCTGTGGCCAACTGACCGACACTTAGCTCCAAAGGCTCCGGTGCGGTCAAGAATTTTCCCTGATGGTGAGTACGAGCACTCACTCAGACGGCAGCGTCCATCCGCAGCCCATGCTGGCTGCTTTCTCGCCCACGCAGGCTCCTCAATGGCCCACGCCGGCCTCATCCTCGCCCACGCAGGCTCCATCTCGGCCCCCGCTGGCCCCTCCCCCGCCCAAGCTGGCAACCCGCTCCTGCCTGGCCGACAGCGCGCTCGAGCTCCCCTCAATGCCGCCGTCAGCAGTCCCTCCGGCCTCCAGTGCCGCCACCCACATCCTCGCCACCCCAAGCAGGGTCACTCTTGCCCCAAGCCGGGCTCACCTCCTCTCTGCCCGCGCCGCTCACAACAGCGCTCCCTTCTCTGCCCGCGCCGCCTACAACAGCGCTCGCTCCACGCAGAGCTCTCTCTCGCCCCAAGCCGGGCCCTCGTCCCACGCTGGACACTTTCGCATCTTCATGCACTCGTCGACATGTCGTCTGACCTTGCCTTGACCCTCCCTCCTCTCGGTCTGCTCACAGGCCCCCTTGCAAGGCTCTGAAGCGCGCATATGTGCGAAGCTCTTGAAACGTCTCGACCTCACCCCGATGAACACGTGAAGCCGATTGCACCCCCTCAACTTTGCGACTTCACAGCAATATCAGTCCCACCGTTTACATGCAAAAGGTATCTTTATCATTCATCTTTAATCTAAACATACATATCGACCTCTGCAATTATACAAAAAAAATGTCCTTACGACTTTTCAACCGGATAATGATTATGCTGGTAGCTTCCACCTGCACCACTGCCGCCAGCTACCGTATCGTAGCCGGGAGGACCGACGCTGCTCTGATAGTCGTCGTAGTGGCTGCCATCTTGGTACGCTTGGCCGCCCGCTGCTGCTGATGAGGAGGCTTCGGCTCGATGTGGATCTTGGTACGAGCTCATGTTGCCTACTGATGGGTAGGACGAGTGGTACTGTTGGTGCTGTTGTTGGTGGTCGTAGGCGGACGATGCGTAGTGGTCGTAGCCGGGTTCGTGGTGCTGTTGCGAGCCGTGGGCGACGGATGCGAGACCGAAACCGTCGTCGATGGTTCCTTGACGTCGGTCGGAGGGAGCGGCGGCGCCGTCGTAGACGATCTCCTGAGGTTCGCCACCGGTGTGCTGTGGGATGGAGGGAAGAGTGCGCGAACCCATCACGCGCGAACCTCCGCCGGCAGCGGCGGGGTCGGCGCCGTGCTGCATGAATCCAGATGAAGAAGGACCAAACGTAGCTCCTGAGTACTCGGTGGGATGGCCGTACTCGCCCGTTGGCTGACGACGTGGACCACCAGGCTGACTGAAGTGGCTACCGCCCTGCTGCTGTCCCGAGGTGGAAGGAATCACGTTGCCGTACGCATCGTATTGAGGCTGCTGCGACTGCGACCGATATTGATTGTGCTGAGGGAACTCGGGCATCGGCGGAGGCGACGAGACTTGAGGATACGGTCGTGGTGCTGGTGTGAGCGAATCCTCGCGGAATGGCTGTGGTCCGACACCAGGAACGTAAGTAGCATCGCTGTGGCTGGTCGACATGCCGGCACCGCCAGCGGCGGACGACATGGTATCTTGCCTGTGGCCAGTGACATTGTGAGCACCGTGACCGGCCGAGTTGTTGAGCATGGGTGGCGAGCTGGAAAAGTCTTCGGCGCGGCTTCCCTGTGCTTGTCGTCTGCCGTAGCCCTGTCCGACGCCATTGATGACCGAGCCACCAGCGACGGCAGCGGCACCAGCTGCGCCTGCACCCGCGAGGTTGCTGTTGGTCGAGTAGGCCAGGCCAGGTTGATGGCGGTTGGCTCCGTTGGCGTAGGCACCGTCGTCGTAGTCGTTCTTGAGGGGCGCCTCGTACTCGGTCTCGTATTCGGCAAACTTGGGCAGGTCTGCGCGGTTCTTGTTGTTTCTGTCGAGTGTCGCTTGTCGACGCTTCCTGTCAGCTTCTGCGTCGAGAGCATCCATACGCATCTGCTGGCCGTAGTTGTCGCGTGGCGGAGCAGCGGGGCGTGCACCGTAAGCGTCGTCGAGATGCGAGTCCTTGACGCGGTTGCGTCTTCTTCGGCTGCAGATGCCACAGCTGAATGCACAGCCCGCGAGGAACATGAGGATCCACGCTGCGAGGGTCATCCAGATGGCCATGCCGAGCGAGGCAGAAGCGCCATTGATCGAGTCGATGCGCTTCTTGGCGATGATGAAGAGCGCGAGATCCAGACCGAAGGCGACAAGGGTGATGAAAGCGCCAATGCCAGTGACGAAGCTGCCGAAGCAGTTGGTGGAGAATTCGCGACAGTGCGAGATGAGACCTAGTAGCACCGAGACGACAGCGAAGGCGAGTGCGATGGGATGGAGGATGAGGGTGTAGGTGAGGCCTTTGAGGATGGCCGAAGTGTATCGACTACCGACGACCTGAATACCGAGGAGCTGATTGGGATCGAAGGAGTAGCCGAGCGTTGGACTGCTGCAGGTGTCGCCGAGGCAGTAACCCAAGGTACCAAAGCGAGCGACCTGACCGCTCTGAGGGCCATTTCCGCCGATGGTAGCTTGCAAGAAGTAGATGGATTTGATGATGGGAGTCGAGATGGTGACGAGACCAAGCAAGATGGCCGCCACCAAGGTGAGGAGAGTCCCTGGCGTAGCCGGACGAATCATGACGTTGACGGCTGCCGGGTTTTAGGGAAGACGTCGATCAGGGCCTGCCTGCCTGCCTGTGAGGTGGGTTTGGAATGGACCACGGGGTGAAACGGAGGTCGAGATCCGAAGAAGAGCCAGAAGCAATGCAGCGGGGTAGTTAACGAGATGTTGATGGACACGCGCGCGTGTGTGTGTGTGTGTGTGTCTGTGCGACTTGACGTGCAGCAACGGACCCTTTGTTGTTGACCCTCGGATTGATTCTTCCAGGCAGTCCTATGCTATATATGCTGAACCGATGTGACTGCACTTCTAGCTCGTGGTCGAAAGAGATGACGGTTGCCAAGCTTTTGAATGGCGACGAAGAGATGGAAGTGTCGCCGGCTTGGCTTGGGATGGAAGGAAGAGTGAGAGTGCGAAATGAGGAACCACCACCACAGCCATGAAAAAAAGAGAGGTCTTGGCGAGTCTTGTTGCCGAGAAATTGACCAGACAGAGAGACAGAGCGGCCAAATGAAAGGGATAGGGGTCGCAACGGCAACATTTGGGCGTGCCTGTGACGTGGGGCATGATTTTGTACGACGCCCATCTCCGCTTTTTCTGGTCTGCGTCTGCCGGCTGTGCTAGGCGTCTCTTCGTCCAACTGACAAGACACCTCGGCTACATACCTGAGTTGCACCCTCTCAGGCTGCTGCACCGCCTTCTGACACCAGCAAAGAGCCACGATCCATTTTTCGACGTCCACCAACATCTCTTGCAAAAGGTCTAACACACTCAAAATTTCGCCACGCTCAAACTCCACAACAGGAGAATCGAGCTTCGAACGCGCGAAATTCATAATTTTGACTCGTGGCTCGACCGTGCTGCTTGACTGCTGCACAGCCTGTGACGCAGCTGTACTGCTTCCGATCTGAGCTCCGCTTGGGAGATGCTGCGTGTGTCTCAAGCTCAAGAAGAAGAGTGAGCCAGAGAGAAGGAGAGCGAACCGGCAATCGCACCGAGAAGCACCGATCTTGTTCCCTCATCGCTTACTCTGTACTGTCACACTGCCTGTCTGCAGTCACACACTCACGACTCACTTCTGTCCACGCTTTGACCCTGGATTCCCTGTCCGGCAAAGCCACTCTCTCCCACTTCCTTGTTCGTCCGCGCTCTCTTTCTCTCCTCCTTCCCTGTCCATCACTCGTCGCCGTCGTACTACAGCCAGCTTCATCGTCGCACATCACAGCCATTGCGGATCACGGCGCTGGAATCAAACAAAGATGGCTCGCTTTGACGATCACTTGCCCACGCGGCCCGTCGACCGTGATAAGGCCGAATCCGAACTCTCCATCCACATCAAAAAGGCCACCAGCAACGAAGAGTCGGCCCCCAAGCAGAAGCACGTCCGAAAATGTATCGTCTACACATGGGACTACCGCACCTCCCAATCCATCTGGACCGGTCTCCGTGTCCAGCCCATCTTGAGCGATGAAGTCCAGACCTTCAAGGCTCTCATTCTCGTCCACAAGGTGCTTCAGGAAGGCCACCAGGTCGTCCTCAAGGAAGCTCAGGCACAGATCGGCTGGTTCGAAACATGCGCACGTACTGTTGGCGCAGACAGCATGCGTGGCTACGGCTCCCTTATCCGCGCCTACGTCAACTTTATCCTCGCCAAGCTTCGTTTCCACCGTCATCACAAAGAATTCAACGGTCTTTTCGAGTATGAAGAATACATCTCGCTCAAAAACATCGACAACCCCGACGAAGGCTACGAGACCATCATGGACCTCATGAACCTTCAGGACCAGATCGAGCAGTTCCAGAAACTCGTCTTTGCTCACTTCCGCGGCTCGGCCAACAACGAATGCCGCATCTCCGCTCTCGTGCCCCTTGTCAAAGAGAGCTACGGTATCTACAAGTTCTTGACTTCAATGCTCCGCGCCATGCACCGACGTACCGATGCGAGCGACGCACTTCAGCCATTGCGAGAGCGATACGACTCGCAGCATCACCACCTCCGCAAGTTCTACTACGAATGCGCCAACCTCAAGTACCTCACCTCGCTCATCAACGTCCCCAAACTCAACCACGATCCTCCTAACCTCTTTGAGCTCCCCGAAGAGGGCCCATACCTTCCACCTCGCCAGACACCAAAAGCTCCTACACCTGAACCAGGTCCTTCTCAAGCCGAGATCGACGAACAGGCTCGCCTGCTCAAGCAATACGAGGACAAACAGGCTGCTCTCAAAGCACAAGAGGAAGCAGAGAGGCAGAGGCAAGCAGATCTTGCCGCCAAGCAGCAGCGCGACTTTGAAGAGCAGCAGCGTCTCCAGGCCGAGCAGCAGCGACTTGCGCAGGAACAGCTCATGCGTGCTCAGATGGACCAGATGCAGGGTGGCCGACTCGCCGAGCTGGAGCGAGAGATCCTCGCCATGCGTGGCCAGTACGAGCGCGACCAACTCATGCTCGAACAGTACGACCGACGTGTCAAGGCGCTCGAGACCGAGCTCGCCAACATTGGCCAGAACTTTGGCGCACAGATGCAGGGCAAGGACGAGATCATCAAGCAGCTCCAGGACCAGGTCACACTCTGGCGCAACAAATACGAGGCGCTCGCCAAGCTCTACTCACAGTTGCGATCCGAGCATCTCGAGATGCTTGGCAAGTACAAGCAGCTGCAGATCAAGGCTGGCAGCGCACAAGAGGCTATCGACAAGATGGAACGCATGGAGCGCGACGTCAAGGCAAAGAACCTCGAGCTTGCCGACATGATCCGAGAGCGCGACCGTGCCCGCTTCGACCTTGACAGGATCAAGGCTGGCCAGAAGGAAGAATTTGACCGTCTCAAGCGCGACCTCATGTTCGCCAACGAGCGTGCCGAAGATGCCACCCGTGCCAAGAGCTCCGAGCTCTCGGGCATGATGTCGACGCTCAACCGCCAGATCGCTGAGCTCGAAGACTCGTTGCGAGAGAAGCGCATGGAGCTCGATGCGCGCGATGCCGAGTTGGCACGCATCCGAGACGAGAAGGATGCCGAGCTCGCCATCATGCAAGAGGGTATGGATGCCACCATCAAGCAGCTTACCGACATGCAGCTCAACCAGGGCGAGAGCGACCAGGCCGTCAATGCGCAGATCGACACGCTTATCCTCGACAACACCAAAAAGCTCAATGCCATCATCGATTCGATCCTGCAGGCGTGCGTCGACAAGGTCGACGATGCGCTCTACGAGCTCGAGTCGCCTTCGGGCACGGGCAACACCACGGCTACGCCAGAGTACGTCTTGTCGATGATCGAGAAGGGTACGACTTCCACCAACGAGTTTGCCACTGTGTTCTCGCTCTACTTGTCAGGTGAGGTCGGTGGTGAGCACGTCGAGGTGATCAAGCGTGCCAACCAGTTGGCGCAGACCATCAGCGACACGCTCACCAGCACCAAAGGAATCACACGTCTTGCACAGAGCGACGATGCTGCCGACAAGCTCATCAACACTGGTCGCGAGACAGGTAACGTGCTGCTGCGCTTCTTTAGCAACTTGCAGTCGTACCGTCTGGCCGGTGTTGCGCCTGCCCAGCGTCGTGATGTGGTTGCGCGTCAGAACATGGAGGCACGCTCAGCATTTGCGAACCTCAACAGCGTGGTCGAGACGATGGTCAAGGCTGGCAACACCATGCTTGCCAACGCCAATGGTGATATCGGCGATATTGTCGAGCGCGAGATGATGAACGCTGCTTCCGCTATTGATGCTGCCACGGCCAAGTTGCAGGCTCTGCTGTCGAGGCCGAGGGACCACAACAAGTACTCTGCTGTTGACTTGCAGGTGCACGATGCGATCCTGGAAGCGTCGTTGGCCATCACACGTGCCATCGCAGGCTTGATCAAGGCGGCTACCGAATCGCAGCAGGAGATTGTCGCCAAGGGCCGAGGTTCGTCGACGAACCAGCAATTCTACAAGAAGAACAACCGCTGGACCGAAGGTCTCATTTCGGCTGCTCGTGCAGTCGCCTTTGCGACCACGATGCTCATCGAAGCGGCCGACGGTGTGATCATGGGCACGCACTCGCTCGAGCAGTTGATCGTTGCGTCGAACGAGGTCTCAGCCGCGACTGCCCAGGTCGTCGCCGCATCGCGCGTCAAGGCCGAATTCATGTCCAAGACGCAAGACAGGCTCGAGCGCGCCGCCAAAGCCGTCACCGACGCCTGCCGAGCGCTGGTCAAGCAGGTCAAGACCATCACGGACAAGCAGAGCAACGGCGCCGGCGACTTTGACTACTCGACCATGGCGGTCCACGAGTTCAAGGTGAAGGAGATGGAGCAGCAGGTCGAGGTGTTGAAGCTGGAGAAGGAGCTGACGCAGGCGAGGAGGGTGCTCGGTGCTATGCGTCGTGCTGGATACCATGCTACGGAGGAGGATTAGGTGTGGGAGTGGTCGATTTGTACTTTCGTTGAGTTTTTGATTTACAGTGATGTGACGATCTTTTTACAGTGATGTTGTGGGCTTGTGCGGTGTGTTGGTTTCATATATGAACATGGAAAATGCGCAGCTGTAGAGAGTGCGCGGTCGCGCATTTCCTGGAAAACTGCGCGTAACTTGGACCCGCCTTTTTAAGGCGGTGTCGTCTTCAACTCTTTTCACATTCCTTCTGGACCGACACTTTCGGCCATCAACGCTGCCACTGGGACACCGAGCTGGCTTGAAGATGGCTTACTCGCAAGCACATCGTCAACCACTCCCCGGCGATCCGTCCTCTTCAAGCAGCACGCTCTCCTTCACCGTCGACCAAGCCAAGCTTAATCCCAGCTTCGAAGCTTACAAACTCGTCCAGGATGATCCCTCCGGGTCTTCGGTGAAACCATACGGCCTGCCAAGCCGCCCACCTCGTCTGACGGAGCTCTATCAGTCCCGGCCAAGCCAGCACGGGAACCTGACGTTTACGGGTTTGGGATACAAAGAGACGAAGGAAAGAGCTTTGCATCAGGTTTTGGTACCGGCGTCGGGCGAGCGGGAAGAAGACGAACCGTTTGCGGCGTACATCGATGGCAACGGCTTCGTCGTCGTGCTGACGTATGATGCGGTCAGGGATAGGGTCACAGGCCATCCGGTGTACAGGATCGAGCGGGGCGGGCTGCCATCGCTGGCATCGATATCCGCGACGGAATGGTTGGCAAGCAGTGGGGAAACGGTCGTGCTGGTCAAGCTGCAAAAGGTCAAGTTGGGAGAAGGTGGGGCCGTGAGGTGGACGAGTGGCAAACAGGCACAATGGAGGATGCCTTCTGAAGGCTCGATCAAAGCCTGCAAGAAGGTCGGTGGGAAGATCAGGGTGCTTTCGCAGAGCACAAGGACAACTGCGTCTGCTACGGGAAAGGCGAAGGAGGGTATGCAGGGACTTGGATTTCAGGCGAGTACACAGCAGGCGGCGGAGGGCTCGAAGCAAGGTCAAACAGGTCGCAGCTCCACAACGTTCGAAGTGCAGCTGCTGGAAACCGATGACGGCGACAGCGACAAGGATGTTGAGCAAGCGATGCAAGGTGCGAATCTGCTCTGGACCGTCCATGGCGAAGAGCCGCTTATCATGGCCAAGATCGACGAGCAGGAGACGCTATTGGGTGCAGAGGCACCATTCACCAGCATTCAAGGGTCTTCAGATCGAACCGTCGCAGTACCACCGCCACCAGAACGTGGCCAATCAACTTCGACCGCGGCGCCTGCGGCAAGAGGCAGACGAAGAGCTCCTCACTTCTCGTGGGCTCAGACCAGCGATACTATCACCGTCGCCTTCGCCCTTCCGCCGTGGATCACAAAGTCGCACATTCGAATGCACTTTTCCCTCTCTGCACTCAGCCTCTCGTTCACACAAGAAGCGCTGACACTGATCGACGCGCCATTGTCGTCTGCGAAGATCACCGAGATCGACCATACTGGCACCGCAGTTGAAGAAGAAGTGGACGAGCTGACCCACGCAGCACGCATGATCGCTTCAGGGCGGTACGTCTCTCGATCGACGTGGGCCGAGATTGATCCCACGGGCAGCCTGTGGACGTTGGAGCGAAGTGGTCGGCTAAGCTTGTTGACGCTGCACTTGGAAAAGAAGCATGAAGGGACGCGATGGATGCAGGTCTTTGCTAATCGAACTGGGACTGGCAGCCGCAGTCGGAACCGGAAGTATGGCGAGGCGAAGAACACAACGCAGCTCAGCTTTGCGCAAGCTAGAAGTGCGCTCGAACAGGTCGCCTCGGGCGAGTCGAGTAATCGCGATCAAGAAGAGGATAGCGATGTCGAAGACGATAACGCGGAGGACAATGAAGACGATGTGCCCGAGACGATGGACCCCTCGGAGCTGATCAGCATGCTCGAGGGAATGCAAAAGTACACTGTGGACGAAGAGTCGGGCGGAGCTGGCAATGGATATGGGCATGATCGTACAGGCCTGTCTACCTCAACAGGATACGGTGAGAATGGCGGCACAAGTCTCAGCCTTGATCAGCCTAGCTTGCTCAAGGATAGTCTGGAGGAAGAGGACGCCAATGTTGGGCGTGACTTTGTCGTGTCTTCTATTAGCAGTGAGGGTACTATCGTTGGCAGCTCGAAAGAGGGAAAGTCGACGATTCTAGCCACTGCTCTCCCTGGCGACAATAGCGAGCAACAAACTGTGGTAATCAAGCACGACCTCGACGGTGCCATCTTCAGCACATCCTCCTCAGCATCGTGGGATCACGTATCGACGATGCCGGCGCTTTCGTTCGTTCTGGCCTCGAAACGCGATGCTCAACGAGTGCATATCCACCAGCGCGGTGGCAACACACAAGGGTATGTAGTGCTCGCCTTTGAAAGCGCACCTCAAGTGACGGGATCCAGTAGCCAAGCTAGCAGCAGCAGAGCAAGCGGAGCAGGCAACCTGTTCCTTTACTACTCGCCCTCATCGTCAAGCGCGAAGAACGCTGCTTCGCGTGTCATTCGTCTGGGTGCGATCGGGGGAAGCGACGAAGACGAGGTTGGGGATGAAGATGAATTCGGTGGTGCGAGTGGGGCGCTGCTTGGCGTGTGTAGTGCTCGACTGCCTGTGCCGGGCGGTGCTGGCGATCAGCTGGAAGATACGCTGGTGTGTCTTTGCGAGAACCGTATCGTGCTGCTGCGCGGCGTTTTGTAGTCGATCAAGAGAATGTCATCATCTTGCTCGAATCATTCGCGACACCTTCACTGGATCAAGCTCGACGATCAGTATTAACAAATAGGCTCAGCCCCCGTCTGTGCAGCGCATTCTAGAAGGCCATCAGCGAGCAAAGCAAAACGGGTCGCGGCCGGCCAATTTTTGGAAAGCGGGCTGGCTGGCTGGCTGCAGGGTCCTGTGACTTGTACTTCTCGGGTCAGTTTTTCCATCTCGAGAGCGAGCAACTCGACTCGTGGCCCTGCAAGCCAAGTCGGTGGGATCACATGACAGCGCTCTGACTACGCCATTTCTGACGACGAGCGTGCGAATGTGGTGCCAACAGAAGGTAAATCAGCGGCGTCTCGGCTTGCTGTTTCGTCGATCTCTAGAGAGGTTTTCGCTGACTCAGCCAGGAAAAGTGGGTGCGAAAAATCGGAAGATCCCACCAAAACTTGCCTGCTGTCCGATGAAGGAGCTTCGACACCAGCTCTCAGTATTCAGCGTCAATCAAGCACGAGCTGCAAACGTAATGTCACAGTCGGTTGAATCTCAATGAGGGGTGCTGTATGAAGAGTCATGAGCAGAGCTGAGCATGGGCCGGTGTGAAAGGCCACACAGCGGAAGCGCGACATCTTTGGTCATGCAAGTGGCTGAAGTCGAAGTCGAAAATCAGGGTCCAGTTGGTCGGAGACGACTGCGCTTTCTCAAAAAGTGCAACTCCGTGCTGCCTTGCGCGAGACCTTCCTTCCGACGCGCAACGCTCCACCCTTCTCGACGTTCGGTCACTTTTCTCCAGAACTGAGCCTTTCCTTTCATCCATCACAATCACATCGAATAGGCTCAAGCGGGCTCAGTTCACTTACAGGCGAACACGCACGCGCTTTCCATTGGTCGCCGGTCTCTCTCAACCGTCACATAACCTTAGACTCGACTCATTCTCTTCTGTCACATTGTGACTTGAAATCGAAGCGCGACTGTCTGGACAAAGCACCTTCGTCAATCACACCGCCATCTTTCCGCCACACCACCAGAAGCCTCTATATCTACTCTATAAAGTCAAGCAACCGCATCGGCACCCCCGACTACGCCAATTGGAGAGACTCTTTCTCTCTATCGCTCTCGCCGTTTCAGCACCACCCGCATCTTACCTCATGGCCTCATCCGCCATTGTGCCTGCATTCATCGACTCAAATTCTCGGCACGTCCGCTACTGCGGCTCATCACTCCTGCTTCAAGCGTAAGCATCACGGTCGCTACTGTCAGCACAGCACCCACGCACTCTCAGTTCCGTTGAAGGCTCGATCCTGATCATCGCCAACAAGCGCTGAGCTCTTTCGCTCGAACGATCCCCGACTCAGCCACACCACCCAGTAACAGCATCCGCACTTTCGCCTCTTAGCCCATTACCCTGGCTTCGGCTTTTCCGACAGCTTCTTCTGTCGGCGTGGGAAGCTAAGCGGAAGGCCCGCCGCTCAGTTCCGCCACCATGGCCGAGCCACGTGAAAGCGCAGATACACTCGAGGAGATCGACGATCCCTCTGAGCTCCTGTCTAAGCCGCTCGAGCCTGTCCCTCTCGTCAAACCACCCTCGCCTCCACCGCTAGACCCGACTCAGAAGAAGCGCGTCCTTCCGCCAGGTTTCGGTCCCTCCTCCTCTTCCTCTTCCTCTTCCATCACCACTAGACCCGCGAGCACTTCTCGCCCGGCAATATGGCAACCGCCCAACGAGAGCAAGCCAGTCTTACCGCAATCTGGAGGTGACCCTGCTTTGAGCGGCTTGATCATAGGAGGCAGTGGCGCCCGAGTGCCGACGCAGTTCCTCGATCAAAACGGAGCATTCTCCAGAGGTCCGCCGCCGCCAAGTGGCCCATCCACTACAGCTTCGAGTTCAAGTAGCCAGGTCCTGTCTATGCCCGGAGCGTTTCCAATCCTCAAGACAGATCCGCAACAGCCTCTCATCCAACCACCACCACCGCAGAAGCGGGCTGCTCCCGACAGCAGAGCGACCATCGATCTCACACTGGACAGCAGCGACGAAGACGAGAAACCCGTAGCAACCGGCGCACCATCTACGATGTCGGCAGAGCAATCCGCAGGGCCTTCGAGGCTGACCCTTCCGCAAGGTAGCAACACATCTGGTGATTCAGCACCAGCTTCAACATCGGCTTCAGCATCAGCGTCAGCGTTAGCCTCCAACATATCGCGACCCGCTGTCCCTGTCGAAGATGACGACGACGATGATGAACCAGTCATCGTTTCTCACAAACGACCCACGCCCGACGAGTTCGAGATCGACCATGTCAAGTCGAATGCTATCGTCTGCGCCGGCATGATCACGGCAGCAGTCCTTTGCATGCACGGTCTTCCGCAGGCGCTTACCTTCAGCGGCAACCTCGGTGACGATCCACCTACGGATCCCAACTTCACCCGCGAGAATTGGCCCTTAGCTTCACGCTTCTGGACAGAGCCCGGCTACAGGCCCGTGATGCTGCACTTGTCGAACCCATATCCTCAGATACAAGCGCCCAGACCGCTTCCACACGGTTGGACCTACAACATGCCAGATCAGCGTCCGACAATCAATGTCAGTGCGGTGATCCCTCCACGCGTAAGATTTCCCTACTTGTCTGTCGAGGAGGCCAACAAGCAAGGTCCCGCTATGGAAGAGCCTTTCGGAGCCCTTGCCGATAAGTATGTCACCTCCATGGAACCGCTGTTGCGACACAACAAGGTCCGATGCGAGGCGCGCTGTAGGATGGTTCCCTTAGGCCGATCGCAGAACTTCCTTCACTACCTCGAAATCATCGTCTTTGCTCGCCGTCCCGACCTGCAGATGATATCGGACCGTCTATCTGCCAGCGGTATTCAGCTGGAGCATCCACGCTCTTATCACCCTGAAGACTATCCAACCGAGCCGCAGTACACGAACCCGCACAACCCGCCACCGGGAGGCATGCGGAACGACGCCACCTCGGGCATCTACGACGGTATCTACCGCGGTGCTGGCATGGGCACCATCGTCCAGAATCGCGAGCTCTCGGAAAAGGAGAAAAAGGCTCAGGTCGATGCCATCTACTCTAGCATTCGAAGCGGTGAGGATCTCGAGCCCGTCGATCCCGTTGACCTCATTTCAACCAAGCTGCTTCAACACCAGAAACAAGCGCTCGGCTTTTTACTCAATCGCGAGAGGGATCGACGATGGCCAGAGCTGCTGGTGGAGCCTCCCGTCGTTGTAGAGGAAGAGGAAGAGGGCAAGTCGGTCAAGACCGACCCAGTAAAGGCCGAGTCGGTCAAGGCGGAGGAATCGCAGAGCAGTCGCAGCGGTTCCAGCACAAAAGCTGTCGTCAAAGACACCAAGGGCAAGGGCAAGCAGAACGACAAAGTCGAAGTGGATGAGGACTCGATTTCGCTTTGGAAGGTGCGCAAGGGTCTCAATGGCAAGGTGCGCGCGTGGCGCAACCTCATCACCAGCCGAGAGACCATGACGCAGCCTCGTATCTGCCGTGGCGCCATCCTCGCCGACGATATGGGTCTGGGCAAGACCATCACCACCCTCGCTCTGATCGCTCACACTCACAAAGAGGCCAGAGAGTTTGGGACAACCAAGGTCGAGCGGGATCCCAACGTGGAACTGGCAGAGGCGATGCGACTGGCGAGCACTTCGAAGGAGGCGGTTTCGCGCGAGGCGGAGAGGCGTCAGGGAGTCGGCAAGGTCAACGGACGCAGCAAGCGCAGGCTCAGCGACTCTGACAACGACGACTCGGACTTCAAACAGGATGAAGACGACCAAGACGACGATGATGATGACATGCCATCTGTGTCGCTAGCTGTCCACGGTGCGCCTCCACCTGCCAAGCCAAGCTCGGCGAAAGGAAAGGAGGGAAAGCCCAAAAAGGACAAAGTGGATCCCGAAATCGTCCGTCGCCAGCATCTAGAGCGTCGTAGTCGCGCAACACTCGTCGTCTGTCCTCTGTCGGTGGTATCGAATTGGGAAGAACAGTGCAGAGAGCACTGGACAAGGCGGAAGCGCCCGTCCATCTACATTTACCACGGTCCTTCGCGTGCAACCAACATCAAGTGGATTGCCGATCACGATATCGTTCTCACAACGTACTCGACTCTTGGCTCAGAATTCTCGAACCAGACGACCTGGGTCACGGACGATTCCGGCAAGAAGCGTGGCAGCAAGAAAGATGGCTCGCCCGACTCCGACACCGTTGACAGCGAGGACGACGATGATGTCTTCATGGTCAACGGGAATGGCATCCCTATCGAGGCTGGCGCCAGCACTGCAAGTAACGGCAAGAAGGGAAAGAAGCCCCGAAAGAAGCCCATCAAGGAATCGCTCAACCCCTTGCAGCGCATCGAGTGGTTCCGCGTTGTGCTCGATGAAGCGCACCAGATCAAGGGCGCGGGCACGTGGCAATCCAAAGCAGCTTGCAATCTCTCGGCACAACGTAGACTCTGCCTCACGGGCACGCCGATTCAAAACACGGTCAACGATCTCTTTGCCTTGGTCAAGTTCCTCCGCCTCGACCCCTTCACCGACCGAGCATTGTGGAACGAGTTCTGCGGCTTCCGTGAAAATCTTCAGCTTAGGTCCAAGGCGAAGGAGGACGGCCCCATCAATGCAGCCAACGTCGGCCATGTCCAGATCCTAATGAAGTTCCTGGCCTTGCGTCGACAGAAGACGACCAAGACGGCGGATGGCAAAGCGCTCTTGAGTCTCCCTCCGAAGCTCAGCAAGACCGAATATCTCGACTTTGAAGAGAGAGAAAAGGCTCGCTACCAAGCACTGCATGCACTGTACCAAGAAGACTTTGAAGAGATGATGGCCAAGGATACGGTCAACAACAACTATGCGACCATCTTGCACGAGATCCTCAATCTTCGCATGACGTGCGATCATCCTTCCATGGTGGACGCCAGCAAGGACGCTAAGCGTGCAGGTCGAGGCGCAGATCTGTCCGAAGCCATCAAGGTAGACGGACTCAGTCGCGAGCGGGCTGCCATTCTTTTCACGATCTTCCGCGATAGCGGCCTGGCGTACTGCGCCGAATGCCAAGCGGACCTGTCGACTTGTATCGAAGGCGACTCGGCGGGCGGCAACGATGCTCAAGAGCTTGCGGATGCACTCGACGCTGCTGCTACCGATTCTAGAAACGGCAAAGGCTCGCGCAAACGAACCAAGGTCGAGCCTGCGTTCGGCTTCGAGGCTGGCTTTGGTCTAGAGGCAGCAAACGGAGCATCGCCGGCGTCAACATCTCGAAATGGATTCGAAACGCTAGCGGGTACGGCCGTGCGACCCGTGTTGACGCGGTGCCAGCATTTGTTCTGCTCGCCCTGCTTCCGCCGCACGATCGGATTTCCCTGGCCCAACGTCACTGCCTTGGACGTGGGTCGCTGCCCTTCCTGCAACAACTCATTGCCGTTGGCGCTCGACGCGGTTGAGCTGGATCCTTCCGACTTTATTGGGCTCAATGACGATCAGGCGGAACGTATTGCTGATGGGGACAGCGACTTTATCGACGATGACGTCAAAGCTGAGAGGCGATCCAAGAAGAGTCGAGGCGAAGATTCCGAGTCGGATGAGGTCCAAGACGATTTCGACTGGGGAAGCGACGATGACGATGCCAAACCGCAGGCAAGCCGACCCAAGGCACCTCGCAAGAACGGCAAGTCGTCTGCTAGCTTTTCGTCCCGCCCGCTTGGCGACCTCACGTTGGAAGGCAGAAAGGACCTCTCGACCAAGATTCGCGCTCTCATTACGGACTTGATCCCTTTCAGCAAGTGCAACCCACACTCGGCGCTCTTCGATCCTCTGGCACCTCGACTCGTCCACATCGACCCTTCGACATCCGAAGACGCAGAGGTGCGCAAGTCTGAGGATCCGGTTGTTGTCATCCAGAAACCGCCGCCTGCTGTGACATCGAGTGGCCTGCTAGGCAAGCTTGATCAGTCCTTGGAAGCGTTGGACTCGTACGACCCTGTCAAGAGCGTCGTGTTCTCGCAATGGACCAAGATGCTGGATCGCATTCAAAAGTCGCTCAAGCTCACGGGCATTCGGTTCACGCGCCTCGACGGAACGATGAGGCGTCCCGATCGTACCGCCGCACTGGAAGCCTTCAAGAGGGACCCAGGCATTGAGGTGCTCCTGGTGTCGTTGCGTGCTGGTGGTACGGGTCTCAATCTCGTTTCTGCTTGTCGAGCGTACCTCATCGACCCTTACTGGAACCCTGCCGTCGAGAACCAGGGTCTTGATCGAGTCCACCGCATGGGTCAGACACGACCGGTCATCACCACCAAATACATCATGCGTCACAGCATCGAAGAGAACATGCTTCGACTGCAGAAGCGCAAGATGATGCTCGCAGAACAAGTTGGCAGCAAGCGCCAGATCGGTGGTCTGGCTGGATCGCAGGCGAGACGGGAAGAGAGGAGGGAAGAGCTCAAGATTCTGTTCGGCACTTCGAATGGTGGAGTGGAAGTGTGAGTTGCGTTGCCTTGCGTTGCGTTACTTGGCTCTTCTCATCACGCGCGGGCATGCGTCGATCTATGTATGTTTGGCAAGTCTAATGTCTTGATTGCATCTTTTTTTTGCCATGTGTGCTTCTGTGTCTGTATCGATTCGTCAGAAAACCGACCATCACCGTCGAACGTCGAGCGTCGAACGTCGGACCTCGCGTCTAGAAAGGATCAGTTGATGATCCCCGACCCTTGTCGTCCATCTACTTCCTAGCAAACCAAGGGTGCAAGAACCTCAAATTCTCCTTGGCCTTCTCCGGAATAAACTCGCTCTTGGTCATGATGCTGAACATCATCGAATCCTTGATCGCCTTGATGCTTTTGCTGGACTCGTCATCCGCCACCTCCGGGTAGATCCTATCCAACAACGTCGTGGTAACCACATTACTCGCCTCGACATTCGCCTTCAGACTCTCCAACACCTCGGCCACGTTGACAGCGGCACTGCTGGGTCTCCAGGCATCGTAGTCCGTAGCGGTTGCGATGAGCACGTACGCTACCTCTGCCTCTCTCGCCAACTTTGCTTCCGGCAACACCGACATGTTGATGATGTCCCCTCCCCACTGCCTGTACATCAGACTTTCAGCGCGCGTGCTGAACTGCGGGCCCTCCATGCACACCACTGTCTTTCCTTCGTGCACTTTTACACCGGGCGAATGCTTAGCCAGCGTCTCCTTGACACTTTCGTACACCAGTGGCCTGAGCACCTCGCAGAACGGATCGCCGAACCCAGCATGAGCAACCACCGACTCCTCCTCTCCGAACCCAAAGAAGCTCGCCCTCCTAACACCCTTTGTCCTATCAATGATCTGGCTCGGGATGACGAAGTCCTTCGGCGCAATCTCCTCCCTCAAGCTTCCCACTGCCGAGAAAGCCAGAATCGCTTTCACCCCCAAATGCTTCAGTGCTGCGATATTGGCGAGATTCGGGACGTTCGAGGGTAAAATCGCATGCTGTCGTCCGTGACGTGCAAGGAATGCGACGTGGTTCCCTGCGGCAGTCTTGGCGATGGTGATGGGCGAAGAAGGAGCACCCCAGGGCGTGGTGATGGAGATCTCAGCGACGGGGGAGATCGAGTCGAGCTTGTACAAACCGGAGCCGCCGATGACTCCGATTCGGATCGGCGCGCCGGTCCAGCTGGTGAGTTGAGGCACGGACATCCTGCGGTTGATGGTGCGAAGTGAGGCGATGAAGGTGGTGAGAGTTGGGAGCATGGAAGAGAGAAAGCAGCGAGTCAGGGGCCGAGAGTAGGGAGCGAGAAGAAATTTGTGAAAAAAGAGAAGAGCACGAGCCAATCCGCACGCCCTGCACTGGCGCACGTCATTTTTTTTTTTTTCCTTTCGGCTGCCGAGAACGTGCCACCGGCAAGCAAGCAGCAGCAAGCACGCAGCAGCTTCGGAGAGTTTTTGCTAGCGGCTCCCTCTCGAGTGCGAGTGACAGTCTGCAGTCGGTATCAGCGAACAGACAGACTTCGTGAAAGAGGAAAGGGGTGGAGATGAGGTCAACTGGGTATCATGACATTGCTTGAGATGGTCTATCGGGGTGGGTGTGATGCCAGTGCGATGAAATGTGGGAAGGTGATGGTTGATGCTAGGATGCGGGGTGAGGGCTTTGTTCAGACTCGTCGTCGTCGTCTTCGAATGTCTGTAGCCTGTTCCACTGAGGCAGCTTGAGGCAGCCAGCCTACTCAGAAGCTTCCTCTTCCTCCTCCTCTTCGTCGTGTTCGTCTTCGTCGTCGTCGTCGCCATCTTCGACAGCGAGCGCGCTGAAAAGCGAATTTGTAGACCCAGCCAACGGTGCCTGGTCTTCTTCTTCCTCTCCATCGTCGTCGTCTTCGCTTTCCACCGCACCAAAGTCGAACCTGACCTTCCTAGCGATCGCCTCGTCGTCATCGCTGTCACTGCCCTCTCCGTCCTTCTTCTTTTCATCTTCGTCTTCTCCTTCGTGTTCATCCTCATCATCAGGATTGGGAGCAGTCAGCACATCCCCTGCACTCGCCTCGCTGCTCTGAGCCAACTCCGGAATCCAAATCCCATCGCCCATCAACCCCTCTTCAATCTTCTTGCTCGACGGCGCCCTAAACGCCCACTTGATCCTCCCCTCCGCCACCGCCCGCATGACCAAGTTGCCCGCCCGGTTCACATCCCACCTGTTCGCTTTGGCCGTTTTGAACATGTACCGCCTCGCTACCGCTTCCAAGATCTTGACCCCTGTCCAGACTTCCGCTTTGCTCTCCTCACCCCCGCCATCGTCATCGGGTGGATACTCGAGCTGCAAAACCTTCTCGAGAGGGATGTGCTCCGCAACGAAACGAATGCACGAAGTGATAGCCTGCACCTGCGAGATGGCGAGGATGGCACCCATGACTTGCATCTCCATCCCGATGAGGCTGGGGAAGACGAGACCGGGCGAGTCGCAGAGTCGGATCTGGGCGCGGTGGGATTCTTCGCCGATTGGCTTTTCGGTAGAGGTGGTGGTGGTGGTGGTGGAAGAGGAGGAGGAGGGAAGGGGGATGAGGAAATGCGTCTGAAAGTGCTTCGTCTTGCCTGGAGTCTTTGAGGCTCGAACGACCTTGGAGCCGAAGAGGGCGTTGAGCAGGCTCGACTTGCCGACGTTGGGCTGGCCGATGAGGCCGATGGTGAGGTAGGGGAGGTGCGAGCGTGTTTCCTTGTTCGTTGCTGTTGCTGGACCTGAAGGCTGTACAGTATCATCGCTGCTGTCGGGCACATACGCATCGTCACCAGGCTCGAACCCCTCCGTATGAAGCTGCACGCGTCGCTCTACGCCGTCCCAATCCGTATCGGTCGCGCACGGCGGCAGCCACTCCTTCCTCTTGCTCTCGTCCTCTTGCACCACTTTCGGCGGAGTGATGAGATCCCTCTGCGCCTTTCGCAACGCCGCAAACAGATCCTTTCTCGAACGCGGCGAAAGATACGGTGCAAACCTCGTCCGTGACCCTTGTCCCTCCATACGCTCCAGCTTGGCGTAGCTCTCGGTAGCCACGACCTCCCACCTCGGATACAGCTGCTTCAGATACGCTTTCCACCCATCCACAATATCCCTGGGTACGATATCCGCCTTGGTCAGGACGATGATCACCTTGAGTCGCATGTACCGTTCCAAAAACCCAATCAAGCTCGGCGGCAGATGCAGCAACGGACATCTCGCATCGGCGAGCACGCATACGAGATCGCTGCGCTCGCACACGCGCCAAAGCTGTCGGTACACTTCGATGTTGCGTTCGTACAGGCTGCCGATGACGGACGTACCTGGCGAAGGGCGGTGGTGGAGAAGTTGAGCGATGCTGTCTTGCGATGCGATGGAGGAGACCATTCTGCTTCCTCCCATTGTTGTCGAGGTTGGGGCAGGGGCGAATGCAGCTTTGTCCTGAGAGCGCGTGTGAGAGGTGAGACCAGCAAAGAGGGGTGAAGAGGTGAAGAAGGCTCGTTCGACGACGGCGTCGGTTTTGCGTAGCCACTGCCGGAAGACTTCTTGCTCTTGGGAGTGGATGGTTTTGGTGTCCATGTCGGACCTCCATTTGGGTCTTTTGGGGAGACGGAGCTCGCCGGTCTCTTCGATCCCGGTGATGCCGGGATCTTCTGCGTCGTCTGCAGCTTCGCTTTCATCATCCGAGGAGTCGCCGTCGTGACTTTGACCCTTTGCCGGCTTCGCAGCACCCTCGAGCCAGCCAGCGAGCGGATGCGAGTCGCGTTCGTCTTTCTTGCTTTGCTCCAGATCTACCAGCCGCTGGTGGTTCTCGGCCCTCGCTCTGCCAAATCTCGAATAGTCAAACCGGGTCAGCTCGTCGGGAATAGGCCGTCTGAGGTCCGCATAGGAAGCAAGGATGTTGAGTCGTTCGAGCACGGGTGGGGAAAGCTTGGAAAAGGCCGATTCTTCGAGTTGGACAGTTCGTCTGCGTGATTCGAAAGCAGCTTGTTGATCTGGTGGAAGCAGACCTGATCTTCCTATCCTGCCTCCCGTTGCAGCGCCTCCTCGACCTCGCCCTCGTCTACGACCACCGCCTCGACCGCCTTTGCCGCCACGAGCTTCGCTATCTTCGCCGCCTCCGCCAGCTCCAGCTTTACGAAGCTTGGCTTTTTGTGCCTTGGATGGTTTCTTGACCATCGTTGAGAAATTTGTGGGATGGTAGAGAGAAGGACAGCCTCCGCTCTTGCTCGAAGTGTGAGTGTGACTTTAAAGAAGGAACCAAATCTTCTCAAGAAATTTAAGGCGCAAAACCTCCACTTTTGTGACTTTAGAGAAGGCCGTTCCGCGGCGATTTTTTCTGCTGTGTGGTGTCACTGCGGTGTAACAAATCGAAATCGGCGCAAAAAAGGGTGGCTCGAGCACCCGCCTCAAGAAAAAAGACCACGCGACGGGATGAACGGGGTCCAAAGCAGGCTGACTGTGCAGCAGAGAAAAGCCACACGACTCGCGCTTCAGACAGAGAGAAGAGAGAGAGAGCGATTTTCAACTCGGCCTAACGCGCTTTGTCCAATTTTACATATAAACCACCACGCAGAAAGCCGAGCGAAAGGCGCCAAAAATTGTCCGACGCAGAAAAGCAACAGCGAGCAACTCCACCTCTTACCCCGCATACCGCAGCCCGCACCGCATCTGGCCGCCACTATCATCAACGTCGTCGTCATCATCATCCGCGACTTCATATCACAGCCGCTTCTGACACATCAACGTCGGCGAACCCCCTTCTAGCGACGCGGTGGCAGTCAAGGGCATCCCTCATCTCGGCCACTATCGTACCAACACACACCTCTGCCACGTAGAAAGAGATCTCATGTTTCGCCGGTCTATCTTCCCCACCCGCACGGCCAGATCCTTCTCTTCTCTCAGCCGGTCGTAACCTTGCTTCCTACCCGCATTCAGGTTTCTGACCTTTCATCCGACGACTGGATCAAGCAACCATGTCGCAAGCCGCGGAGGAGTGCAAGCACCCCGTGCAGCTCTTCGGCATGTGTGCTGTATGTGGCCAGCCCGTCGACGCCGACTCGGAGGAATCGGCCTCGCTCTCCGTCATGCACTCCAGCGCAGCCGTCAAAGTCTCTGCAGAAGAAGCGCAACGTCTCGACTCTGAGTCGACCAGCCATCTCCTCTCGCAACGCAAACTGGCACTCATCGTCGATCTCGACCAGACCGTCATCCACGCTACGGTAGACCCCACCGTCGGAGAATGGATGCGCGACGAGTCCAACCCCAACTACGAAGCGCTCAAGTCCGTAGGCAAGTTCCGTCTCGGCATTGACGGCGAAGAGATCAAGGGCGAAGACGACGAATCCGCACCAAAGGACTCTGCAGCAGCTATCAGAGCTTCAAGAGCGTGTTGGTACTATGTCAAGCCACGGCCGGGTGTACCCGAAGTGCTCAAGCAGCTGTCGAAGAAGTACGAGTTGCACGTCTACACCATGGGGACAAGGTCCTACGCCAACTGCGTCTGCAAGCTCATCGACCCGGATGCATCCATCTTCGGCAACCGCATTCTGTCACGAGACGAGAACGGCAGCCTCGTTCGCAAGAGTCTGAGCCGACTCTTCCCCGTCGACCACAGCATGGTCGTCATCATCGACGATCGAGAGGACGTTTGGAGCCGCAGTCCGAACTTGCTGCCGGTCCTGCCTTACGAGTTCTTTGTCGGCATCGGTGATATCAATGCGACCTTCCTCCCTACACCGCCGCCGCCTCCGGGTGCAGTGCCGCCAGCAATCGCGTCCACATCAGCCAGCAAGACGGACGACGCGTCGAGTCCTGCATCTCCTTCAACATCAACAACAGGCTCTGAAGCAAGCGCGAGCAACGGCAGCACAACAGCTACAACGCCTGAGAAGGCGGTCGAAGAAGCTGTGCAAAAGGCAGAGGCAGAGGGCCGTACGGAGGAGGAGCTGCAAGCCGTTCGAGAGGCTGCAGCGCATTTTGCAGCTCAGACGGAGAAGTTGCAAAGCAAGCTCGCTGAACAGCGCGAAGCAAGGCCATTAGCAAAGATGCAGGAGGCGCTAGATGAGAAGCTGGGCAGGCATAGCAATGGCGCGTCACGGTCGGGTACTTCTACGCCCAACGGCAGTGGTGACCTCATTCGTGACAGCAGCAGTGATGGTAGTGAAAGTCCGGCCGGCGCTTCGGGCAGTGACAGCACAGCGGCAGCAGCGGCAGCATCAACGACGCCAGAAGACAAGCAAGAATCTGCACCGAGCAGCAGCGACACAACGTCGACCAGCTCAAGTCTCCACCCACTTCCACCACCACCACCGCCTCTGCCCCCACACCGCTCGCACGCCGTCCTCGTCGACGACGACAACGAGCTCGACCGCGTCCAATCCATCCTCGACGACCTGCACACGCAATGGTATGCCAAGTACGACGAGATGCAAGCGCACCCCAAACCGCAAGCCGCATCCGATCCGACCATCCAAAAGCCATCCGTGGTCGACCTGATCGGCGTCAAGAAAGCCGATGTGCTCAAAGGCTGCACGATCGTCTTTTCGAGCATGATCCCGTTCGGACACGATCCTGAGAAATCGGACCTGTGGGCTATGGCGCAAGAGTTTGGCGCCACGCCATCCGCAGAGATCGTAGCCGGGGTCACCACCCATGTGGTCGCAGCGAGACCGGGGACGGCGAAAGTGCACCAAGCGTTGAGGCTGGCGCAGAGAAAGACGCGGGAGGAAGGCAAGCTCGAAGTGGTCTGGCCGAGCTGGTTCCACGTCTCGGCTTCGAGGTGGGCGAGGCAGGATGAGGCGTTGTACCGGATTTCGGTCTCGGAGAGCACTTTGGCGTCTGCTAATGCTGCCGCCGCGGAGCTGGCTGCTGAAGAGACCGCTGCCAAACCCAGCAATGGTGACGGTGGAATCACGGGTACTGCTGACAAAGCAGAAGCTGAAGGAGGAGGCGAGGCACTCTTCGAAACCGAGCTCAACGACATGGACTGGGGAGCGGCGGCCGACGAAGTCGACGCCTACCTGGACTCGGCTACGACGGCGAGTAATACTTCGTCGCCTTCGCCCTCGATGGTGGCGGATGCGGACCTGCCGGAGATCGATGCTGCGGATTCGGAGGTGTTGGGGAGTCGGAAACGGGTGCGAGGGGATGACGATGAGAAATCGGAGGGTGGCAAGAAGCGCAGGTCGGATGAAGCGGAGGACGAGGATGAGGATGGCGATTCGTTCCTCGACGATCTAGCCGAGGAGTTGGATGGACAGCTGGATAACGAGTAAGTTAGCATGTACTTGTAGGAAACCACTCGACTCAAAGCTGCAAAGCGGACATCATGGTCTCTGTAGGTGTGTGTGTGTGTGAACGAGAATCCATTAAAACGAGAAGCGTGCGAAGAGAAAGAAGGAAGGAGAGTCTGCGTAACTGGATCAACAGGCGACTTTACTCCTCCTTCGGTGTTGTGTATGTGGGAGAGGATACAGATGCTAGAAAAACTACATGGCTGACATCAGCCTTTACTGCGAACAGAGAAGAGGGAGATCCGTAAACTTTTTTTGTTTCCGTCGTGCGGGCGGGCGGGCGATCAGCTGGCAGCAGCGACAGCCATGTGATTCAACCCCTGGTAGATGAGCGCGAAGCTGTCGAGGTTGTTTGCGGCTTGCGAGTCGGTCGGTGATGATGTTGCCGAAGCTGCGCCTGCGGATGTCGACGAGCTTGACGGGGTGGACGAACTTTGTGACGCCGACGAGGAGCTGCTCGACGACGAGCTGCTGGTGGAGCTGCTGGATCGGGCTTGGGTGGAGGTGGGAGCTGGAGTCCACGTGCTTGACGGAGGAGGAGTCCAGGTGCTCGTTGGGCTGGGTTTCGGGGTCCATGCTGGCTTACTGCTCGTCGAGCTCGGCTGATCGTTGTTGTTGTTGTTTCCACCTCCGCTCCCATCCGCAGCGGTCCAACTCATCTGGAACACCCCCAAACTGGTGCTAGCAAACGCCTTGAACAAGCCTTCGCTCATATCCAGCCCTCCGTAGGGACACGAGGGACACGCATCCTGCACGGTGGCGTACTGCGTGTTGCCGTTGTACGTGATCGCGATGGTCTTACCGCACCAGCTCGAACGCTGACCGAGGTTGCCGTACTGCGCCGCGTTGAGCGCGACGATAAAGTCCGAGCCCGAGTTGTAGTTGCCGCAGGCACCGAGGCCGGCGGCGTAGTACGTGGCGCGGCCGAAGTACGTCGGACCGCGCTTGGCGAGCGTCGACGGTCCGGCAGAGTCGTTATTCGAGTGCTGGTGCGAGGATGCACGACGGGCGTGTTTGAGGCTTCGCACGTAAGCGACGTCCTGGTGAGAGTCGTCGGCGGAAGTGGTGGCTGCAGCGGAGGCGAGCGCCAGCGCGACGACGAGCTTCTTTAGCGATGTTGGCATGGTTGTAAGATACACAGATGATGACTTTGCCGGAGGAGTGTGGTTGAAATAGGCTTTGTACCCAAATGAAGTCTGAAATCGACTGCTGGTTCTGAAGCGCCGAGAAGAGATTTGTCTATGAAGTCGTTACGAGACGGAAGATGTAGAACGACTTGGGGGAAAAGAAGTGATGATGGTGAAGAACCAGAAAAGGATAGTGGATGTGCGAACGAAAGATGGGACTAACGAACATCCGCTAGTGAGGGGTAGAGACGCTTTGGCGTTCGTATAAGGTAAGGGTACACAGCAGGTAGGCGTAGAAGCACACTGCAGCTCTCCGGGGGGGAGACGGAGTGTTGCACGGTTCTTTGCGCAAGCCGTGCTCGAGGAGCAACTGACGACGATCGCTTTGACCTTTCGAACCGCAGCTTGTTTGCCAAGGGATGAGTAATGGATCGACAGAAGCTGCTCTCTCTTGACCAGCATAAAAAGTTCGAACTGAAGAGGAGCAGACGGCAGCCGCTGCGAGCGGAGAACGGATTATCAGGAACAACAACCGGCAAAGCCCAGTCAGCTCTCTTCCAAGCGAGCCGTACACAGACACACAAATCCGCAAAGGAGGATGGCGAGCGTTGACGAGACAAGGTTTGAAAGGATCGACGAGGCGGGGGAGAGGGGATACAGAAAGGAGGGTTCCATGTCAACACCCTCAAATTTTTCTCGTCTCTCTCCGCCTTGACTTTCTGCAGAGAAGAAGAACACATGTGGCGGAGTCGGGATCCAAAACGTTGCTCTCTCGTCAAGTAGGGTTGGACAGAGCCACCATGCAAGGATGATCTGCACCAGAGCAGGGGCCCGCATTGCGGAGATTGAAACCTCGTGCATCGCGGCACTAGACGAGTGTCTACGCAGGCGAAGAACATCAACATCTAAAATTTGGATTTTCCTGTCGTCGATCAATCAGAAAATCAACACTTAACCCCCCTGTCAACCGATCAGAGCTAAAAACAGCATCGACCCCTTCGACGCCTGGTGACACACAACACGATTGCTGGCAGTACGAACAGAGGATGCTGAACCATCTTCACTATTCGAAGGTGGTATGACCTAGCATGACACCCGTAGAAGCGTCGTCGATCGACACCGGTTGATCGAGCAACCATACATCGCACACGTTCAGCTGATCAGCCCGTTAGCCTTGTCTGTGAAACAAGAGCGAAAGACGAAACCGCTTTCCCTCTGCATCGGCTCGCAGAAGTTGCGCGCAGGGTTGACTCAGAAAGAACAATTTCGCATGTTCTTTTCTCCTCCTTTTTTTTCCCCTTTTTTGCGCTACACAGCGGGCACAGAGCGGAACTTGGATTTTTCGTTCTTTTTTGGTGGGTTTTTTCTTTACGCCCACTTGCAACGCCAAATGAAAAAAGGGGGCTTCAGCGGTGCAAGGAGCAGCAGCTGAAAGGGTACGCTTTCAGGCCAGAGTGAGTGGTTTAGCTCGCACGAGTGCAGCAGCAGCAGAGGACGACGACGCGCTTTCTTCGCGCCGTGGATGGTGTTGATGTGTTGGTCTCTTTTTTCTTTGCCCTTCGCACCCATCTTCCCCGCAACAACATGACGTCGACGCTTTCTCCGTAGAACATCCTCTTGTTCGTCGGAGCATGTTCCTCGCTGCATTTCCGATTTGGGATGCCGAAAAGCAACTGAGCTCGAACAGAGAGGAGGGTGACGTCGATGAAGTTGAGTGCCGGAATGAAGAGCATCGCATGAAACGGGGGGGGAGAAAGAGAGCCGGGCCGCAAGTGATAGGTCACTCGCTTCCCCCCCCCCCCCTCGTGATGTGCATTGTTCTGTCGGCAAGTCAAAAGAGTCGTAGCGAGGGGTCACGGTGGTCAGCTGATGATCGTGGCAGAACAGTCGCAAGCAAGGTTTGGTGCTAACGATGAGACTGGAGCGGAACCTGATCGAGCCGATGTGGGCTACAATGTGCCGATCCCGATTCGCTGCTCGAATTTCTCGACCTCCTTTTCCGCTCGACTTTTTCGTCTGTATTAACGCTGCGCTGGATAATAACTGACACTGGAACTAGCCTTCTTTCTAGGCTTGACTGCTAAACACCCGCAATCTTGAACACTCTTTTGTCCAACACGAGCCCCACTGGCACCTCCAGGATTTCTCGTCTGCCATCCGACACAGCCATCGATACCGAGTCTGCTATGAGTATGCTTTATCGAAGGGAGACATGTCAGACCCCCCTCGCTGACAAGGACGATTTAGCCGCGCGGTTGAGGGGGATAGCTGATTCAGGGTCCAGAAACGCGCTTGGTGCTCCACCTTGAAAGCACGGCCACCAAAGCGCAGCGCAGCAGCTGCAGGTTGCTCCTCTGTGTCTTCCTGCAAGCACCTTTTTTTGTCACCTCCTTGAAAGTGCAAGCGCAGCAAAGGCTCGTATCGCTCGGACCCTGAACGACTCAACGATCTTCGCTCAAAGCTTCTTCTCTCGTCAAGCTCGACGTCCACCCCTTACTCAGCCGGGTCCCCGTTGGCGCGATCGACACAAGCTCATCGAGGTCGAAAATACGACAATGCCGTCCTCGTCATCTTAGCGAGGCCCCACGTAGAAGCAGCTCCGCCTGCACTATAAAAGCAGCTTCGCCATCGTACGACACACCGAAAACGCATATTCTGCTCGTCATCTCCATTACCAGCAATCGGTCATGGCGGCGCCGACCATGTCCAAGCCATCCTCCGAGGAGGGGCTTACCTCCTTCGGCTTTCTCGACGACGCCCAGGATACGCAGGAAACATCCTTCGCTCTCGGCAGCCTTTTCAATCGCGTCAAGTCTGCCCTTGCCGGTGGCACTGTCGTCGATGCCGACTCGTCACGTAGCACTGCCAACGATGCTGCCGATTCGACCTCAGCATCTCGACAGAGCTCTGGAACCTACTCTGCCAGATCCTCTGGACGCCAGCCCCACCAATCGCCCAACATCGACCAGCCCTTTGCATCCACTTCCAACTATGCTTCACCATATTTAAATACAGGGTCGAACCGACTCGCCTCCATGCCACAACACAGGAAAGCGTCGATGGCACGTCCAGCGCGCGGACTCAGCAACATCGAAGAGTATCCGGAGAGCAACCAACATAATCAGCGCACCAATTCCCCCTTGAATCGCTCTGGTCCCGCCGAAGCTGGGCCGTCACGATCTCGCAACGAAACAGCGAGCCCGAGCCAGGCTGTCAAGTCGACACGTGATGGCGCAAGACCTCCGTCCATACGCTCTGTGGGCATCCACCCGTCCCAGAGCTCGACGTCATTGGCCACCTCGCGCTCTGCGTCAGGTATCTCGATCGGTGCGGGTCCTTCTTCCTCCCGCGGACTGCCGCTCATGCTGAGAAGTGTCGCTCCTGCACCTGCCGTCACGTTCACATCTCCAGCCACAGCCGTACATGCTCGATCTCATATCGCCGGGGTCGCCGGAAGCTACACGGATGACCGCGAGTCTGTCATTGCTGACGACGGCGACATGGATCCGGATTCCTCGCGAGACACGCTTTACATGCTGCGCGGTGGCATCGACGGGCCCATAGATCGTTCCCATCTCGCTAAGCACGGATGGTCAGCCATTCCTGGATTCCCTCTGTCAAAAGACATCCTCGCTGACGATACCAGATCGGTGCGCAGCAGCTCCACCCGACTCTACAGATCCGACACCATCGAGGACCACCTCGCAAACCGCTCTGAAGCTCAAATCGGTCTTCAGACCAGTGCAGACGCTATCGTGCGCCGAATGAGAGGAGAGGGTCTCAGCCGCAAGTTCTGGATGGCCGACGAAAACGCCAAAGAGTGTCGCGAGTGTCTCTCCGTATTCACTCCCTTCCGCCGCAAGCATCACTGCCGAATCTGTGGTCAGATCTTTTGTGGCAGGTGTGCAGCTCACATCATCAAGGGCAAACGCTTCAACCTCGAAAGTATGATTCGTGTCTGCAACTTTTGCAAGCGAATGCTGGAAGAGTACGATCGACACGAGCGCGAGAACCAGCACCAGCAAAAGCTCAACGTGGTCACACAACGTGCCAGCAAGAATCCGAACCGCGTTCAGCCTGACAAGGACATGATCTCAGCTCCTCTCGAGGCGCAGATTCGTAGTCCTCAGGCCCAATTTGCTGCCAATCACCTCTTCGCCAGTGCTTCTGCAGGTCCGTCGGCGTTCAGTTTGGGTATGGCTTCAAGCATGTCGGCTGCCTTCGGATTCGCTGATGGCGACTCGAGGGCTGCAGCACAGATGCACACTGATCTGGAGGGCGAACGCGAGGCTGGTGCGACGGAGCGTGCGGCCAAGAAGAAAGCAGATGCACCGCCCGTCGCGCCCTTCCGTAAAGGTATGGACGAAGAGGAACTGGCGCCAGCGCGTCCGGATCCAGAAGACGACGAAGCCGCGGCCTCTCAGCTCGACCCGGCTCTTGCCAACGGGTCTACCCATCATACGTCTCGCGGTCCAACGCCAACTCCAAACCCACAAGGGGCCGATTCTCCTGCGCCAAATTCACCCAATCCGGAAGGAAGGCAGATGTCCACCTCTCCAAGAGCCAAGAACGGAAAAATGACGGTCGCATTCCCATCGACAGTTACGTCCGAACACGATCTGCCATCTGCGATCCAGTCCACCTCCGACTATCCGCGTCTGCGCCTCGTCAGTGAGACTTCGCGTCCTGTCACTCGATCGCGCATGCGCTCGCTCCGTACGATTGCGTCGCTTGATCCTACGCAGGCTAGCGCACTCATCCGATCCCATTTCCAAGGCAACGGTCGCATCGATTTGCCGATCCCACCTGCGCAACCGCAGCAGCAGCCGCAAGATGAAGACGACGATCCCGCACATGATCACAATGAGACGCCAGAGTTCTATCGCGAGCTTCGCATCTGCGCAGAAGGTATCACACCAGCTCTTCTAGAAGCGTCCATCACCCTTCGTGCTTTGGAACATCTGCGAAAGATGATGGAGCAGACCCTCAGCCAGAGCGGCATTCACAATACTCGCAAGTGGTGCGATGTGCTCTTGCCCTTCATCCTCACTACCGTCTCGCGCGTCAAGCCCGATGCCCGTGAGGACCAGAGCCGCGACATTCGGGAATTCGTCAAGATCAAGCGCATACCCGGTGGAAAGCCAGACGACTCCGAGTATGTGGATGGATACGTCTGCACCAAGCATGTCGCCACGAAGCGTATGGCCTCCTTGATTCCGTTGACCAACGCTCGAATCATCGTCATCCGCTTTCCGCTCGACTACCATCGCGGACCGAACCAGTTCATGTCCCTCGAGCCGCTCATGGCGCAGGAGCACGAGTTCATTCGTATCCTCGTAGCTCGCATCATCGCACTGCGACCGCAGATCGTCGTGGTCGAAAAGACGGTTTCGCGCACAGCACTCGAGCTGCTCGAGAAGGAGGGCATCGTCGTTGTCTGGAGCGTCAAGGCTGATGCCATTCGCGCCATCAGTCGATGCACTCAGGCCGATATCATCACCTCGATCGATCGTCTGGCTCTCGATCCACGCATCGGCCGGTGCCGCTACTTCAATGTCGAGACCTTCCAGCATGCCTCACGGCCAGAGTGGAGAAAGAGCTTCATGCGCTTCGAAGGTACACCCAAACAGCTTGGTTGCACCATCGTCCTGCGTGGTGCGGACGGCACCAAGCTGAGTCGTGTCAAGAAGATCTTGACCATGATGATCTTTGTCGCGTACAATTTGCGTCTCGAGGGCCACGTCATGGCGGACGAAGGTGCTGCCATGGAGACCATCTATTCGGACAGCAGCCTGCTCAATGGATCGCGCCCGTGCGGGACCGTCGAGGCCGGTACATCCAACACGGCTGCTGACGAGCTCAGGCGTTTGATGGATGCAAGCGATCTGGAAACAGGCGACGAGCCTTCCAGTCAGCTCGGACGCATCAGCGACAGCAAGACGTTCGTGCTGCAGTCGCGTGCTCGAATCTTGCGAGCCCTCAGCATCTACGAAACGACGCTCATCACTTCGTCTGTCTGCATCCAGATCCCAGCTCCATACACCATCTTGCAGCTCAAGCGCGTCAATGATCGACTCATGGAGCTGCTCGCACAGCAAGAAGCTGAAGAGTTGCAGAGGATCTTGAAGGACGAGGGCAAGTTGCAAGACAAAGCTGCTTCCCCACCGGCGTCGATCACGGAGCTGCCTGATGAGGCAGTCGCCGACGAAGATGGGAAGGAGGACACTCCTACTCCAATAGAGCATCCTCAGGCATCACAATCAAATGGAGATCCGTCAGCAGTGCCGCTCGAGTCACCTTCTACTGGCGGCGATATCACACCCAAGTACGAGACGCCAAGCACGCGCATTCACGACACTATAGTCGAAGAAGGCGAGGAGAGCAGCTCGGATGTAGCGCCTTCCTCACCACGCGCAACAACGCCACAGCCCGACACTTTGCCTGCTTCTTCAGTACAGACAGAGGCGCAAGGAGATGGAGGGGAACAAGCAAAGCCGGAATCTGCCACTGCCTCCGCCTCTGCTTCATCTCAACGTCGAGACGGCAGCGATGCTACCGTGATGATCGAGACTGCTAGTCCTTTCGTCAGCGGTCCAAACACGACCACACCTACGCCTCGACCGTCGTCGCCCGTTCAAACTCGAGCAAAAGATGCGAGTAGCGTGGCTGCGGATGCGTCTGCGGCGACAATTGCAACCGAGGCTCCAAGCGCCCTGGAATCTGCGGACACGTCGATCAACAGGTCTGCCTCTGCTCCCGTTTCAGAAGTGCCAACGCGCAACACTTCGCCTGGTCCTGGCTCGATCCTCTCGCGGATTAGTCAAGGCTCCTCTGCAGCTACAGTCGGTCCCGGTTCTGCTTCTCTGCTCAATACCATCAAGCAGGAGTCGCTGCCTGCGTTTGACCTCTTTTCGCTGCTCAAGGCGCCGTCACAGATCGCCAAGGAGTCCGAATTCGCCATCACCGTCGGCAGGCATCGCGCAGCTCTCATGGAGTGGGGAGGCTATCTCGACATCCAGCCCGACGCCGTCTCGCCTTTCAACCACAAGCGCATCCAGATCATCGTCACTCGTCACTGCACAGTGACGCCGCGTCCCTGCGAAGGTCCCAATTTGGCATCGATCGAGTTTTACGGCGAGCACGACGAGACGCTGGGCGAACACATTGAGCGTCTTGCCGCCAACAGCGCCAAGGGGTGCGCGGTGAAAGGCTGTGGCAAGAACAACGTACTACACTACAACACGTTTGTCCACAACCGCATCCGGATCCAAGTGGTGCTCGAGAGGTTCGTATGCCCGCTTCCCAACGAGGAGAATCGCTTGCTGAGCTGGAGCTACTGCAAGGTCTGCGAGAATGCCACGCCGGTTGCACTCGTCACTGCCGAAACGTGGAGTTTCAGTTTCGCCAAGTACCTCGAGCTCTACTTCTACCGTCACGATCACTGCAAGACACAGCTGTGCGAGCACGACTTCTACCGAGACCAGGTGCGCTACTTTGCCTACCAGAACATGGCGGTGCGCTTCCATTCGGAAGAAGTCGACAACCTCTTCGAAGTGACCATGCCTCACTTTAAGCTCTTCATCGATCCAGAGGTGCAGTGCAACATCAAGAACGAAGAGACGGCTGCGTTTGTGCGCAAGAACCAGGCCTATTGGGACAGCGTCATGTCGCGTATCCGTGCGCTCGGCAACGATGCCTGTTCGGATGCAGCAGGGATCAACCGCGAAAAGAACAGGGCGATCGTGTTCGAGATGATCCGTCGATGTGAGCTCGATCGTCGCGAGGTGGAGGCGTTGGTGGCTGAGCTGTACGAGTTCAGTCCGGCGACCGACGTGCTCTGCTTGAACCAAGCGCGAAGGATGTTGCAGGAGAAGGTGGTCAAGTGGGATGTTGACTTTATCGAGTTCGAGAAGAACTGCATTCCTTCCGAAAAAGATATTCGCCGCATCACCACCACGCATCTCAAGCGACTCTTTTCCGAGAAGGATCCGTCCGAGGCATCGCGTTCCGAAACAGCTCCGAGTGCTCTTCCTGCTGCTGCTGAGGTCGACGAAAGCTCGACGGATGCAACCGATGGCAAACCCAAGGGTCGCGAGTCGGAGAAGTCGGCGTCGGCAGGCGAGAAAGGCGTCGGTATCGCTAACGCTCAAGCCATGGAAGCCATGGCTTTGGCTGGCGCAGACCTGTCGGTGGCTCCCATGCTGTCTGATCTCGTGACTCATACGGTCGAGACGCCGTTGAGCGAGGTGCCACCGGTTCTGGCTGCCCCTGCAGAGGTCGTTGCTGCTGCTGCAAAGGACCAGAGCAAAGACAATGGCAAGGATGCGGAAGCAGCTGTCTCGCGGTCCAGGACTATACCCATGCAGCTCAACAAGGTCGGGCGAGCAGAATCAGGCAAATACCGTGACGGCAACTTTGATGATGAGACAGATGTAGCGGATCTGTCGCCAGTGGAAGTTCGACCGATGATCAGTCGTCGAGCACTGTCCAATCCTGTCACTGCACCTGCGTCGCCAACGTACACCAAGTCGCGAAGCGCGTTCGAAGCAGTCGGCTTTCCTCGCGCGGACGAGAGCTCTTGCACGGAGAGCGAGGTTGTTACGACAATGTCAGGTCTGATCAGGCGATTCGACAGTCCGAGACGAAATACCACCGGCACATCCTCTGCTGGCGCTGGTGCGGGAGCGAACTCATCCAGTGCGGTTGACGTTGCTTCAGTCCGTGCTGATGGCGGCAACGGCTCGCTTCGACGTCCCAGCTTGCGCAGAGGCAAGACGGAAGAGGTGCTGTCTCCGCATGCCAAGGAGATGCACAGGAATCGAAAGGCTTCAGGTGCGTACGATGATGGAACGGACTCGAACGTCAATTCGCCTACAGCGACGCCTGGAGCGACTGGTCGTTCCAGTCGTCTGCCGAGGGCCAAGCGCAACGACAGCTCTACTTCGACAGCGACTGTCGGACGTCGAAGCGGGTCAGCGACGCCGAACAAGAGCGCTCAACTTCCGCCGCCATCGAGCTACCGACCGCCAAAGGGCGAAGGTCTCAAAGCTGGACCGCGTCCTATTATCGGAAGATCGGCTGCGTCTGCTGCAGCTGCTGCAGCGGCAGCGGCCGTGAATCTGTCGACGGCGTCGGCTGGAGCAGGTAATCGCAGCCAAAGTGGCGCGTATCAATCGGACGGAGCCGGCAGCAGTCGAAACACCGGATCAGCATCTGGCAGCCGCGTACCTATCGCCCGAAGAAGCGAGCATGGACCAGGTACGCGAAGCCGAGTGTCGACCATCGCTAAACACTTTGATCGCATCAGTAAAGAGGCTGAGCGAGAGCGCGAACGACAGCACCGTCTGTTGCTGGCACAGCGGGCAAAGCGAGCACGCCCTGTTGCAATGACACGTGCCAGAGTCGAGGTGTTCAGCAGTGTGAGGGAGGCGGTCAGAGACGACGAGAGCGAGCCGGACTCCGCTGCTGAGAACACTGCCGACGATGGCGCATCTGCTGCCGATGACGAGAGTGAAGATGACGACGATGACCACGAGTCTGAAGAAGATCTGCCGAAGGAGGCGACGAGCTTTGGCGCCAAGCGGGGTCTTGCGTTGCCATCGGGTCGCAGATCGCAGGCTCAACCATCTTCTAAGGAGCCAAAATCGAGTTGGTCTGAGATGACTGGTAAGGAATCAACCTCCGTAGAGCAGCACCGCGGTGGTGATCCAGTCAAAAAGGCTGCCACGGCAGATCGAACGACTGGTTTACCTCCTGATGAGAGCCAGAGCGTCGAGCAAGGTTCGACGATCAAGGCTCGATATGGAGTAGCAGCACCATCAGATAAGACTGCCGGCGCGGGAGTGGATCTTTCAGAGTCAGTTGCCAGCGCGGCGACGGCTGTGGCGACCCCCTCGTCGCAAGCTGATGACGCTTGTACCATCGCTAGCCAAGAGACGGGTCGAGCCACCAACATGTCGCCTCCGGCAGCCAGCGAGCTCGAGTCGGACGCTCAATCGATCGCTGCATCGTCTTTGGCGACGACGAGCAACAATACGCAACTTACGCTGCCTTCGTACCTCCGCAGCGGTTTTACGTCGGATTCCGACTCGATGCCAAGTCTCGAGAGGAGTTTCCTCAAGACGCTGTCCGGCTTCTGGGCTTTCCGGACAGGCGAGATGGTGCCGCTGGAATACCCGATGCTCAACTCGGAGCATGTGTTTACCGACTCGGACGTCATCTTCCGCGAGGACGAGCCGACGTCGATCGTGGCCTTCACGCTGAGCTCGATGCAGTACAAGGAGCGGCTCAAGGGGATGCGAAACGAGGGACCGCAGGTCAGGGAGAAGGACGAGGCGTTTATGCCTGGCAATGCGAGCATCGCTGGATCTACTGACGGCTGGGGTATCGTCGACATGGAGACCAACGAGCTCGAGAGCACGCTCAAAAAGGAAGGACGACACTTCCGCTGCGAGTTCGAGTCGGGATCGACGCGACTGTGGTGCAAGATTCTGTTCGCGGAGCAGTTTGATGCGCTACGCAGGACGTGCGGCTGCGATGTATCGGTGGTCGAGTCGCTCTCGCGCTGCTTCAAATGGGACTCTTCGGGCGGCAAGTCTGGCTCCGCCTTCCTCAAGACGCGCGACAATCGGCTGGTGGTCAAGCAGCTGTCGCGCTTCGAGATGGATGCCTTTTCCAAGTTTGCGCCGCAGTACTTTGCGTACATGTCGCAGTGCATCTCACGGGGACGCAGGACGGCTCTGGCGAAGATCTTTGGCTGTTTCAGGATTGGCTTCCGCAATCCGCAGACGGGCAAGAGTCTCAAGCTCGACTGTTTTGTCATGGAGAACCTGTTCTACGGCGTCGAAGGGATCCGATCGTACGACCTCAAAGGCAGCACGCGTAACCGGTACGTTCAAGAGACGGGCAAGGAGAACGAAGTGTTGCTCGACGAGAACCTGATCGAGACGAGCCATCTCAATCCGATCTTCATCCGCGAGCATTCGAAGAAGCTTCTGCGCGCCAGCCTGTACAACGATTCGCTGTTTTTGGCGGATATGAACGTGATGGACTACTCGCTGATGGTCGGTGTGGATCGGCAGAGCAAGCAGCTGGTGGTGGGGATCATCGACTTTGTGAGGACGTACACGTGGGACAAGCGTGTGGAGAGCTTCGTGAAGGAGACAGCGCTGCTGGGTGGAGCGGGAAAAGGCGAGCCGACCATCATCACTCCGCCGGACTACAGGACGAGGTTTTTGACGTTCATCGATCGAGCGCTACTGTTGATGCCCGATCATTGGGTGGAGGATTGGGCGCTGTAGAGTCGCTGATGGTGTGTTTGTTGTAATGCAAGAGCGATGAGGTGATGATGCTAGGCTTGAAGAGGTGTGTGTGTGTGATGCTTTCAGTGTTTGCCTTGGCTGTGGTGGTGCATGACGGGGCCAATTTTTGAGGTGAGAGTGTTACGGCGCTGCTTTCGACACTTTGATGCACAGCGCCGATCTTCGATCAAACACGAGAAAGGAAAAAAAAAATCGAAGCGCGTGCAGAAGACGCTTTGGAAGCTGCAAGAAGAAATGGCCAACCGAGCTCGAGCGCGCACACACACACACGCTCCAACGCTGATCTTCGCGCAGCTGCTCAGCACTGCAAAGAAAAAAAGTCGCGCGAGAAGGCGAGAGAAGGCTGAAAAGCGGTGAGAAGCACAAAGACCAACACGAATGAAAGAGCAGAGCAACTTGATCGTCGCTGAGCTTTGTCCACTCTATCCTTCTCACCATCTCTTCATCCCGACTTGAAGCTACGAACGCACGTCGAAGGATCAACAGAGGACTCAGGCTCGCATATTGAGACTATAGCATAGGCTCACTTCCACCAGTCAACTGTAGCACCAACGACCAAGTGCTTCCTTACACCACCACCACCTTCATATCAGAAGAGCTGCTCGACAAAGCTCTTCACCCACACACTCAACAACCATGGCGGGCAGGTTCGGCGGCATGATGCCCAACGCGCCCATCATCCTCCTGCGCGAGGACACCGACATCTCACAAGGCACATCGCAGCTCCTGCACAACATTGGCGCTTGCACCTCCATCGTCTCCTGCGTCGCTTCGACACTGGGACCTCGTGGTATGGACAAGCTCATCGTCAACGAGCGCGGTCAAGCTACGATCTCCAACGACGGCGCCACCATCCTCAAACTCCTCGACATCGTCCACCCTGCGGCGAAGACGCTCGTCGACATTGCACGTGCGCAGGATGCCGAGGTCGGCGACGGCACGACCTCGGTGGTGCTGCTCGCGGGCGAGATGTTGAAGGAAGCAAAGCCGTTCATCGAGGAAGGCGTGGCACCACATATCATCATCAAGGGCTACAGGAAAGCTGTGCAGCTCGCAGTGGAGAAGATCAAAGAGATGGCCGTCACCATCGACAAATCGGACAAGCAGGCCTTCCACGATCTGCTGCTCAAGTGTGCGGGAACCAGCATGTCGTCCAAGCTCATCGTCTCGCAGCGACCCTTTTTCAGCAAGATGGTCGTCGACGCCGTGCTGTCCCTCGACCAGGATGATTTGGACCAGAGCTTGATCGGTATGAAAAAGGTTCCTGGTGGAGGTATGCAAGATTCCCTGCTTGTGCACGGCGTTGCTTTCAAGAAGACGTTTGCTTACGCCGGGTTCGAACAGCAGCCTAAGAGCTTCACCAACCCCAAAGTGCTTTGTCTCAACGTCGAGCTCGAGCTCAAAGCGGAAAAGGACAACGCCGAGGTCCGAATCAACGAGGTCTCCGAATACCAGGCGGTGGTCGACGCCGAGTGGCAGATCATCTTCAACAAGCTCGAAGCGATCGTCAACACCGGTGCCAAGGTGGTGCTCTCCAAGCTGCCTATCGGTGATTTGGCGACGCAGTACTTTGCCGATCGTGACATTTTCTGCGCCGGTCGTGTGCCTGCTGATGACATGAAGCGCGTGGTCCAGGCTGTGGGTGGATCGGTGCAGAGCACGTGCTCGGACATCAACCCTGACAAGCACTTGGGAAACTGCGGCAAGTTCGAAGAGCGCCAAATCGGCGGTGAACGCTTCAACATCTTCGAAGAGTGTCCGCAGGCCAAGACGTGCACGCTGATCCTGCGCGGAGGAGCCGAGCAGTTCATCGCCGAGGTCGAGCGCAGCCTGCACGACGCCATCATGATCGTTCGCCGGGCGATCAAGAACAGCCACGTCGTCGCTGGCGGTGGAGCTACGGAGATGGAGCTGTCCAAGTATCTGCGCGACCACTCGCGTACGATCCAGGGCAAGCAGCAGTTGATCATTGGAGCCTTCGCCAAGTCTCTCGAGTGCATCCCGCGTCAGCTGGCTGACAATGCCGGATTCGACGCGACGGATCTGCTCAACAGGCTGCGCATGAAGCACGCCCAGGGTGCGCAGTGGGAGGGGATCGACATCGATGCCGAGGACACGGCGGATCTGATGGAGAAGTTTGTGTGGGAGCCGAGCCTGGTCAGGATCAACGCGTTGCAGTCGGCGGCCGAGGCGGCGTGTTTGATCCTGAGTGTGGACGAGACGATTAGGAACCAGGCGAGCGAGAAGGCTCAACCGGGACCCAAGGCTCCGCCGGGGACGATGCAGAAGGCGTTGAGGGGGAGGGTGCCTCGTCGTTAAGTTCGAGATGTAATGTTATGGCTTTTGAGCCGGAATTTTCACACATGGGGTTTGGTGGATGAAGTGAGAGAGATTGTGCTGTGATGTTTGCATTTCAGTATGATTCCGTGGTCTGCGATTCCTGAGTCTATGAGATGAGAGTCAATTGTTCCATTTCCAGTCCCGGTCGAAATCGTGAAAGCTACTCCTCAACCTCTCCCTCACCTCTTCGTCAAACGTCGCCTCAACCACCATCTTCGCCAAGCTCCACGTCTCGCGCTCGCCCAACCCAAAGTTGTCCATCAGCAACCGATACTCGTTCGACAAGCTACTGCCAAAGACGCCGCTGTCATCGGTCGCGATGCAGCACACCGCTGCCTCCTCCTCCTCGTGCGCTCTGTAATGCAGTCCGAAATGATGATCCTTCAAACTCTCGACAGAATTCGAGAGCAAGTTGCTGGTCAAGCACAGCTCGATCGGCACCCTCGATGCTTTCAGCCTTTGCAGGTTCGCGTCGCTGACGAAGCAGCAGTGGCCGAAGCGGTCGGGTGCGAAGTCGAGCATGTGGGATAGCTCGTCGTCGCGGTTTCGCACTTCTCCGGCGTGGAGTGTGATTTTGAGACCCTCCGATCGCGCGCGCGTCAGGGCGGGGACGAAGGTGGAGAACTCGCCGACGGAGGGGTCGCCGGACAGGTCTACACCTACCACTCCAGCGTGGGTGTAGCGCAGTGCGAGATCGACGATCTCCTCGGCACCCTCGAGCGCGTGCTTGGCTCGATCCACCGACAGCAGCAACCTCAACACCGTCCTACCACCCTCTTTGTGGTACACATCGAACCCGGCAAGTACAGCTTCGACGTACGCGTCCAAACCCCTGCCCTCGAGCCTCCTCGGCGTCGTCCGGATCTCAGCATACACCACACCATCCCGCTCCAAATCCACCCCCAGCTCGTACGCTATCCGTTCCACATCGGCCAGCGTAGTAACGCACGCATGGATGACGCGAAAGATCGAAAAAGCGTCGGATAGCGTGGAAGGTATCCGCGCGAGGATGCGCGTGGTAGCCGGGTCGATGGATCGGCGGGAGGCGAGGTGGGCGAGCGTCGAGCGGCGGATGGAGCCGTTGAGGTGGGCGTGCAGCTCGAGTTTGGGGAGGGCGCGGGTGAAGCGTGAGAGGCAGGTGGAGGAAGCGTTTGAGGCGGTGGAGGAAGAGGGGGTAGGGGAGGCCATGCTGAGCAGGAAGAGGAGGGAAAGAAGGGGGAGGGCGGTGGGTGAGTGGTGCGAAGCAAAACGAAGAGGGGAGATGTGAGGCAAATCGCGATGGCGAGTAAGAGAAAAGTTGCTGCATGTCCAGTACCGCCTGCCCCTCTTAGCGAGAGAGTCACACTGCTGATATCGGGTGTGCGTGCCAATTTTGGACATCGAAGCAGCCCCCTCAGCGCGACACCACAAAAGGCGGTCAGCTCGGAAACTCACAATGTCGAGCATCGAAAACATTTTTGTCATAAGAGGCCACCTTGAGCAAAAGCACAACAGCGGCAAAAGCACACTCCCCACACTCGAACGCAGAACGCAGAACGCAGAACTCGACAGCTGTGTGGCTGGTCTCATCTTGCTTTGATTCGAGTGAGGTCTGAAATCGGCTGCTCATCTTGGGACCTCTGTCGAGCCCGATCGCGAACATACACCGCACGACACGGACCATCCCGTGACATCTCACCTTTTCACCATCTCGCCTTGCGGGACCTCCGAAACCGTAACAGCGTCCACCGCTCGAAGTTCTACCGAGAGGAAGAGCTGTCCCACGTTGTCGTCTGTTTGTGGTTTCTTCATCAAAACTTTCCGGCAGAAGATTTGGAAGGGTTTGCTGTTGAAGAGGCGCGCCAAACTTTGGCTGTTCGGAAAATTTCGGTCGACCCAAAACGCAAACGATGCTTCCGAAAGCGACAGCGTTTTCGCCGGTACAAGCTAGTTTTGAAGAAGAGGTGACGTCGATGTGCGAGTAGCGTGTGCTCTGCGATTGGTACAGCTGTGTGCGGGTGGTTCGCGAGGTCATGTATGACTGTTTGGCTGTCAGAAGCAATTCGAATCCACTTCGATGGTTCCTGACACGGCGACACTCAATGAACATGTGGTCTCAAAGTTGTCCTTCTGAGCTTCTTAGTCAAGGCTGTGGATAGGAAGTTGTGCGAGACGTTGCTGACAGCTCCGTGTGAAGCATCTACTACGACTCGTTTAGGATGATGAGCCTGGTCTTGGTACGGACGAGTACTGTAAGCGGTACGAGAGCAGCAGCTGAAAGAACCGATCCACGGTTCAGGTTCGGTCCTTCGATGGTTCACGATTAATTTTTTTTTTTTTTCGTAAATTACTTCAAGCACATTTCGAGCTCTAAAAAAGCCGCTGCTCAAGCAGCAGGACCCTGCTTCTTGAGCCATGCTAAGGTTGATCCGGCCGAACTTGACCCGTTCCTTCCCGCCTTTCACTGCATGTCACTGCCAAATTTCGATGGGTAGACCAATCATATAGTCACTCTCCTAAGAACAAGAAGTGAGCGCTTTCTCTGATCAGTGTGGTGTTCCGATGACAAGCCTCAAAGCGGCTCTCAACCGCGCTGCCCTCCTCACGCGAGTGCGCGCGAGCAAAAGCGGGCCGTGTCACACAGACCAACAAAGAAAATTTAATTTGAAGCGCAAGGCGCCAGAGCAGTGTCTTGCCTGTCGACAATTGTGCAATTTATGCAGGGTTCAGAGTCTCATTGCGCAGCCGTGACTTTTTTGTCCTTGACGAACTCAACGTCAGATAAGAACGACAACTCACACTCTTTGAACAGCAAAGCTCAACGATATCACTGCTACTGTAGGCCTTGTTCGGTCTTGACCGACTCCCCGCGCTGTTCAAAGTCAGTTGGGAGCTTCCATGTGTGGGGGCAGCGGAGGTCACAAAGCTCGAAGAAGAACCTGACGAGAGGAAGACAAATCGGAGTGGGAAAAGATAGAGAGGCGTCTGGCCCTCAGAGTCGGGAAGCGGCAACACCACTTCCGCAGGCTTGGCACTTTTTTCTGGTGGGAAAGGGTTATCGCAATTCAAGCTCCTTTCGTTTTTGCGTTGTCCCGCTTTCCGCTTGACTTTCTTCGTCGTCCATCGTCATATCCAGTCCTTGAAGGAGAACGGTATGAGCTCTGGGTTAGTGGAAAGGCCGGCTTAGCGTGGCTTCGGAGCCCAAAGGTTTTTTAGCTGAAGGTGGAGGAAAGAGAGAGCGCCAAAATCGCCGGGTCTGCTGACAAGCCGAGGTTGGGAGTGAGAAAGATAAAGCGAAGCGGGCATCTTGCGATCCGTGTGTGTGTGTTGCACTGCGTTGCGTTCGGAAGAACTTGGGAGATTTCACGCACTCGCCCTGTCACACGAAAAAGTGTGTGATATCGGCTGCCGCTGATGTGCTGTTGCTGTGTGCTTCTCCCACAAGGTTGCAGTTGGCCGTGGACCCTTGTCAGCTTCTGACGGTGCACGCATACAAGCCAAGGAGGGCCTTCCCGACTTTGTCCTTGTCAGAGCTGATTGATCAAGCTCGACTCCTTTGCAACACGCCTTGCTTCTCGCCCACATCATTCAGCCCTTTACAACTATTCCTCGCTCTCGCCGTTACCTGCGTTTCAAACTGTGACGAACTCACCGATACGACAATCACTCAATCATCGGCCCGCATTCCGAGCTTCCTTGACACCTCGCGGGACACCTCGCGGACCACCTCCGATAAGCTTCCACCACAGCGGAACAGCCGACCTTCTCCCTAACCACTGATTGCCACAACGATCCCATCCCATCCCTCCAACAACATGCAGTCACCATCGGCAAGCGCCGACAAGGGCAAGCAGCGAGCACCAGACCCCGAGCAACCCACGCTGGACCAGGCAAGCTCCTCACGAACAGTCGAGCCCGTGCCGATCCCTTCCAAAAGCACGCAAGACGTCGACTCTGGACTCTCGCAAAGCCCTTCTTCCTCTTCTCAGGATCACAGCGGCCGCCGCCGCCCATCCCATGCAAGAGCCAAATCTTCGCTCGGCTCGGTCAACATGTTTGACTTTTTCGGTCCAAGCTCCCTCGCTTCCAACAGCACCGCCGCTACTAGCTTCCATTTCGGCTCTCCCCATGCAAGTCCCAAGCCAGAAGCTGTTATTCGAACAGTTGAGCCTGCGGACGACAATGAAGAGGCGCAACGCGGCTCGATGGAGAGGACGATCGATGCGAACAGCTCCCGAATGGAGTCGGGCGAGCCGATGTTGCAGCAGGATTGCACTTTGGATGCTGCCGACGTAGCCTCAGAGTCGGTAGCGAGGGCGGAAGAGCCGATCGAAGAAAGGAGACTCGGAACAAACTCAGCTCCCATGCCTCCACTGTATCCGGAGGAAACCTTGCCTTCTTATGAAGAGGCGCCAGAATACACACCGCCTCTGTCGCAGCCTGAAGCGAGTGGCTCGCGCTCCAAGACATCTGCATTCCGTGCAGCTGCTGCGAATCGCTTTCTGTCCAGTCGGATCGCCAAGAAGCTCAATTTGCCTCCTACCCTGCAGAGTCGCCTTCAGGGCACTCAGACGCCGGACGCTTCCTCACACCCCGCGGCTCATCTCAGCGAGAGGACGCGCTTTGTGAGGAGTGACAGTGCGCCTAATCTCACGCAGGCTCGCCGACGCATCGAGGTGCGCAACTACGCTGCCACCGCTTACATGGAAGGCGCTAGGATGGGTCCTGCACCTCGCAGCCCAAGACAGACCTCTTCACGACCTTCGACTGCCGGCGCTGGCTCTGTTCATTCCCGACCCAGCGCAATTGCTGCATCTCGACCCTCGACCAGCAGCGGCGCTGCGGGCGCTGATCCGAGACGAGTCGACGCTTCGCCTCTGCTGCGCACGGCCGTGTCTTCTGCCAGCAACTCTAGGAGGAACAGCGGTGACTCGCGCCCTCCCAGCCGTGCCACCATCAGCTCGGCTCCCAACGGCGGTCTCTTCACCTGTGGATATACTTCGAGCCGAAGCGGAGCCACCACTCCGACACGCCCTAGTCTGTTGAGGAAGGGACGCAGCCGGACCGTCAGCTTGAGAAGCTTGGGTGATCTATTGTCGCTCAATCGCGATCGAAACAGCGAGCGTACGAACTCGGACGACAGCTCGGAACGGGAGCTGCAACAGGCGGAGGAGTCTGTAATGGCGAGCACGGTGGTGCGCGAAGTTGTAGCGCCTGTTTCGCCAGAGCTGCTGATCTCGGCGCGAGTGCGGTCGACTCGGACAAGCAGGCCTTCGTTGATGAATGCAGCAGCTCACAGCAGTCCTCAAGCTGGCGTCGATGCTGCTGCGTCTGGCGATCCGGTCTTGATCCTACCGCGTCAGAGCAACGAGAGGAGATCGGATCCGCTGCAGAAGCTTCCACGGGAGATCGTGCTGACGGTCTTCAAGAGTCTGGTCGATCTTCATGTTGACGAGCATGCGAAGGCGGTCAAAGACGGTGTTTGGAGAGGCAAGAGGTCGAACGAGACGCGCTGGGTGGGTATGGAAGCGGCGGTTCGCGAGCTCGCCCGTCTCAGTCGTGTATCGCGAGCGTGGCAGAGCTTTGTGCTTGATGGGCAGCTTTGGCAGGATCTTGATTTCTCCAAGTATCCAGAGATGGCGGAGGTGGCGATGGTCAATATCGCTAGGGCGGTGGGACCTTTTGTCAAGCGTCTGGATCTGCATGGGCTTGCCGGGTTGCGGTCGAGTGTGTTGCTGGCTATCACCAGGGCGCAGCGGCCTAGGGCTGTGACGGCGATCCGGCAGCTCGAGGAGCTCGATTTGCAGGGGTGTCGCCGGATCTCGACGAGTGCGCTCAACGCAGTGCTTTCGCAGTCGCCCAACTTGAAGCGTTGCAATCTGGCGGATCTGCCGTGCGTCGACAATACGACGTTGTGCGTCCTCGCTGCGACGGCAACGGGGTTGGAGGCGCTGGATATCAGTCGGTGTCGCAGTATCGATGCTGACGGGGTGAAGGCTGTTTTTGCGATTCAGGAGAGCGAGATGAATGTGTCGGCGGTCTTGAAAGAGCGTAATGTTGGGTCGAGGTTTAGGGAGATTCGTGCCAGTGGTGTGGCTGGGTTTGATGGTGCGACGATGGCGCAGTTGGGGAGGCATTGGCCGAATTTGGAGGTGTTGGATCTGAGTTATTGCAGTGATGTGAATGATGCGGCGATTGCGGCGTTGGTTAGTAGCGATGGGGATATCGTTAGCGAGAAGGGGGAGTTTGTGACGCTTACTCCGCGGCAAGCGGGTAGTCAGAGCGAGGAGGAGGTGGTGCGAAGGAGGTTCCCCCAGCTCAAGAAGGTCAAGTTGTCGTCGTGTCGAGCGTTGACCGACCGCGCGTGTATGTCGTTGGCGCACGCTGTGCCGGTGTTGGAGGTGCTCGAGCTGGCGAACATCGGGGCGGGGTTGAAGGATGCCGGTTTGGTCAAGTTGTTTGCGACTACGCCGCAGTTGCAGAGGCTGGATCTGGAGAGGGCGACGCAGGTCACGGATGCGGTGGTGTCGGCCTTGACGCCTCCCGAGTCGCATGCTGAGGCATTTGGGATGGCGGTGCCGGACAGAGATGCGATGAGCGGGACGAGGCCGAGAGGGTCGTTGTTGAACATGGCCCGTCGGTCTGCGAGTCGGAGGAGGCATGCGACGGAGGGGGAGGCGCCGCCGGGATACGACGAGCGGGCGGTGGCAGCGCTCATTCCGGCTACTGGGACGCATTTGACGCATCTGATTCTGTCGTCTGCGAATCATTTGACGGCCGAAGCGATGCTGCTGTTGGTAAACCGATGTCCGTTTTTGGTGCACTTGGAGCTGGACGATACGCGCGCGGACAACGAGGTGGCGACGCAGTTTGTTCAGCTTGCCCGCTATCGTAAGGTGCGCAATGCGTACCTCAGTCTTGTCGATTGTAGGTCGTTCTCCCGCGACACGTATACGCAGTTGAGTCATAGCGACACGGCTGATGGCGGTGTCCGACCGAGGCGGGGATCGCGGGGCTATGCTTTCCGACACTTTAGCTATGATGATCCCGAACCGTGTTCGGGTGCGGTGCCGGAAGATGCACATGCGCGAGGGGAGCAAGGTACAGGCGAGGCGCGGGAAAGGCAGCGCGATGGGTATGACGAATGTAACGACCTCAAGCCGGTGCTCAAGAGTTTTTGGGGCTGGCAGCTGGTCGATGCGAGGATGAAGCAGAAACGCAAAGCGGAGCAGAGGGCTCGTCGTCATCAGGGTGGGAGGAGTAAGGTGGGTAGTGTGGTGGCGATGGCGTTTGGTCTGCCTGCGGCTGCGGTGGCTGGAGGGGAGGGTGGGAGG
>MJEU01000087.1:0-83914 GCA_001748505.1 Sporisorium iseilematis-ciliati | reverse complement strand
GGTATCGCCTAGTCAGTACTGCGGTGGGGGACCACGCGGGAATCCTAGGTGCTGCAGTTCTTCTTTTGTTTTTTGCGCCACGCGCTTGCCGCGGGGTTGTTAAGCTTCGTATGGGCTGCCGAGGCGGGCTGTGCTGTCATTCAAAAAACTCAGCCACGGCTGCGCTCAGGCAGAACCCTGCATCTCGAACGCGATAAAGTTGACAACGCTTTCGCAACGCTGTCAACCTGCTGGACGTCCACCATCTCCTTATCTGGTAGCATACTGGAACATCAAACCATGACCAATTCGAAATCCACACCGTCTGGCTCCAAGCCATCCAACGCTGCTGACGCCGAGCAGCCCTACTCCGACGAGCCGGTCCCTTCCTACGAGACTGCGCTTCGTGAAGGCGCTGGAGGCGGAGTCGGTGCCGGACCTTCCGCTTCCACCTCATCTGCGCCATCGGCTCAACCGACTTTCACCGCCGCTCAGCCAACCTACGGCTGCTCGCCATACTCGCCTCACGGTACGGCCCGAATCGTGATCGTCCCTGCTCCTCATTGGCACCATCACATTCAGCAGTTCCCACACTTGCATTCGCACTCGGGTCCTCCGGCTCCTGGCCAGCCTCTGCTGCCTGCACCCGTCTCGATGGAAGCCGTCTCAGCACGGAGAGCTCGACCTCGCTTCTTTCTTGCGTTACTACAAGCCTTTATGATCTATCTGCTTATCAACCTTCTTGTCGATCTCACCGTTACGCGCAAGTGGTGATTTCTTCTCTCTCTCTCACTTCAACTTCTCGTCGTATACCCAGCCACTGTTGCTACGCTATCGCATCAATATCATTCATCATGCATAACAATTTTTTTCGAAAAGCTACCGGTATCGATCCCGTGACGCCACACTGACTCGAAAGTGGAAGGTCTGAGAGCATCGACGCCTTCGTGGACGACCGTCGAAAGGTGGTGGCCACTACCACGACTGACCCGTGCCTTCTCTCGGTGATGGACCTCGTCTTGAAGTTCTTCTTCGTTTCGAAGTGCCAGGCTCGGCTTCCAAGACCTGCCCTGGTCCCGAATCGCTCGAACCTTCCCCTTCCCTAGCCAAGGCAGCTTCCAGCTCCATCTCTCTTTCGGCCTCGGCGTGCTGGAACAGATAGTCGGCGAATGCGTTCACCATTCGTCGAGCGAGGAACTGCTCGCCTGGTTTCGTGACCAGCAGCATCATACGTTTGTCAGATGGCCTGAAGAAGTTCCGGAAACTGTGCGTGCGATACGAACGGGTCAGCCGATGCATTCTATGCCGGTACAGTTGATTAGAACTCACAGCTTGATAGCGCCGACGTAGTGACGGTTGTCAAAGGTCACCCTGCAAATCAAGTCGGAGTGCAAGCACAGTTGTCAGTACACAGATGATCACCCACACAATCCGGCAATGCGTCATTGGACGTGATACTCACGTGTGCCTCTTCATATCACTGCAGCAAGCAAGAAACAAGATCGTAAGTCATCTGCTCCTTTCCATCTTCTCCGTCCGGGCACTTACTTGATTGCATTCTCCAGCGCATCATTTCCGTGCTCGCGCAGAAACTGTAGCCACCGGTCCGATACGCCAAATTGAAGGTTGGGCGTGTGTCGCATTCCGGGAAAGACGTTACGTTCCACCCCTTCCCAAAGCAATCTAGCGTCCATGATGACTCCCATCGCGTGGTGCGGCTGAACCTCGGGCAACGGGCAAACCACTGCCGACATGAGCAAGAACACGGTGCCAAGAGCAGCCAGCAGCTTGGGAAATGCGAGCATCTTGTCGGTGGCAGCAGAGGCGAAAGATCAAAGGTGTCTGCCGGATACGTTGGGTGATTGGTGAATGGGGACAGGCAGTTTTGCGCTGCCAGGTCTTGCCTTTTATGCTTGCTGTCACCCTCATAGATGGCGGCCATATCCTCGTGACAATTCACCTCCTGGTATGAAGTCTGGACGCTTTTATCTAGATCTAGGCTGGGCCTTGGCAAGTGGCTGCTTGCCTTCCGTTCATCAACGAGTTGCCATCGCTTTCCATCTGCTGTACCCACTATGGCTTGGTCCACACCGAGCTCGAGGCGAGCGGCGCCCGTACATGAGGCAAGGAAAATGCATCGCACCGTGCCGTTGTTTGCTGCGGCCACTGGTGCGCACCCCACGCCATGCTGCTTCCGTCCGCGATGACCCAATCGCAGCGGCGAACGCCGTTCTCAATAGGGGCTGTCCGTGGGAAACCACGTCCACGCTGGTAGGCTTGACCACGCTGCGCAGCATCGACGTCGTGTGTTGCACACCAACACCAACACACGCATGCCCTCATCATTTCTTGAACGAGGGAGGCAGCCAGCTTTGTAGGTCAATTGCAGCCATGTTTCGTGGCTTTCACGAGCCCACTTCAAGCCCGAATCTGGTTCATTCGAGGCTTCGAGGCGTCCAAGATTTCATCACGGTTTCATCTGGTGCGCGCAGCGTCGTCCGGTCGTCTCTGTCCCGTATTCAGATCGGCCCTGCTTCCTCCGTGCTGGTGGCGATCTTCGCAGAACAAAGTTTTGCGCAGAGCAGAAACGTCTCATTCCCTCACGCCGCTCAGAGCGTTCATCTTGCGGTAGCAGTCTAGCCTGAAAGACAAGCTTTCGAGCTCGCTCCCACCTAGGCACGCAATTTGGTTGCTAGGTTAAGCAGAGACAAGATCATCAAGGAGCCGGCTGAGCAGTTAACCGTCTCAGGGGTTGGTTGGACTGTGTGAAGGCAGCCGTCTTCGCTCTTTCTCATTACAGGCGAAGGTCTCATATACGATCCATAGCGCGCTTAGCGCCGGATAGACCGGGACACTTCTCTCATGAGCCAGTGTGTTCACGCAATATGAGGAGGCAAGCAACGGAAAGGATCTAAGATTGAATTTCATTTGGAGATGACAACGATAACTGGTTCGGTGCGTGAGTCGACAAGCTTGAACCACGAACGCAGCATCTTCTAGATTCGACAAGAAACAGATTGCCGGGCCAGCAATGATTTGCAAGACCAACGGAGCCTCAAGGCTTTGAGCTCAATCCCACGAACCGTGGTTCTTGGGGTAAACGAGCATGTGCTCGTCCGGAATCTGCATGGTCATGTCAACGGCGGCCTGTGCCTGTCTATGCCCATGAGCCTTTGCGTACTCCTGGATGAGCTGCGAGGCCACGCGCTTGCTTCCGTCGTCGGCGACCACGAATCCGTGGTTCGCTGTAGGGTTCGCAGCAAGGTACTTCATTCTGCGTCGGTCAACAGCGTCAAGGATCGTCAGCAAGCAGGACTAGAATTTCTCCGTCGAGAGAAGCTGCTCGGACAGATGCAAACTTACGATCTGATGCTATCGAGCGTGGTGGCATCACGATATCTGGAACAAACCGGACAAAACGAAGGTTGTACACGCGTGACTGTCAGCTGTGCTTCGTTCGCGTGCGTAGGCAGCCAGGAAAGCCAAGTCGACTTACTCTTTGGGAATTCGTCTCGATCTGTTCCATGCGGTCGGATTCGATTCGTCGGGAGCAATATTAGATGCGTCAGTCGTCTGGCCGTTTGCACCTCTACTCGTCAACATGTTCAGGCGGGGCAAAATCACTCTTGGTCGATGATACGGTTGCCGTGCTCCCTGAGGAACGAGTGCCATCCGTCGAGGGGGATACTCTTCATGCCCGCAGTCCTGAAGTTCGTGGAGAAGTGGCTCATCCCGTACAAGCTGTTCCACAGAGCGCGCGTGTCTTCGTAGGCCCTCACGGCGGCCGGCGCGGGAGGGGGGGCAAAAGCGGCTCCGAAGAGCAAGGAGGCGAGGAGGATACAGAAGGAAAGACGCATCTCTGCATAGTAGAAGGCTGTAAGAGAGGGAGGATGGGTTGAGGACGAACAGCGTGGTTGGCTCTCAGTTTGGGGTCCTTATATGCTCTAGTCCGGGCGATTACCCCTGCTGGCCTACCGCGCTAGGGAATGAGAAGGTTCTGCAAAGCTCAGCTCTCAGACTTGTCCCTCGAGGGCGGGTGCTAGGATGCCACGTTTGCAACGAGAAAGGACTGCCGAAAGGGGCTTTCAGAAGGGCGCCACGCTGCCAATCATGCTTCAAAATTGACTGCTGTTGTCGTCTTTGTCGTGTTCATCAACGGCGGTGGCATTGGTGCGACGGCGAAAAAGGAGCTCGTTGCTTTCTCCTTGCTTTTCGAGGTGACGGCTCGGCGTTTTGGATGTCTCTGCCATGAACGTATCGACGTGATTGGACGCTTCTTGACCGAGTGTTGTCCGACCTCTCGCCCTATCACACGCAGTCTGTCCCGACGATGCACATGTCTCCAGCCCACTTGCTCTTGACTCATGAAGCAGTGTCCTCATGTTTGAATCAACCCAGAATGACAAGCTCGCTTTGCGACTCACGATATGGTAAGGGGCGGACACTTATAGCTCCAACAATCCACGGTACTTTGCCGACACTGACTTAGATTCTTCATACGCAAGCGCATTATGGTGGGCGAAAGGTACATCAAGGCTCGGCTCTGGCCAATCACAGATATAGTACTCGGATCGGCATACTCATTGACCGGTTCAAAGCATAATCGTGATGCCGTTGTTGATAAGGGGGCGACATGCTTGCAACCCGACTGTCGGCATCGGAGGACCCTCATCGGAAGGCAGCGTGGACATGGATATCCACAACGTTGTCAACATGAAGTGACCGGCTGTTCACAGCAAACAAAGGCGATCGGTTTGCTTTCAGGAAACTGCATTTCATTTCGCGTGCTCGGTCGTCTGACCACGAAGCTCTTGGACAAAGCCGACTAACTAGCCGATGTCGGCTCTCTTTCGGACAAATTCTCGGTCGAACTTGGACATATCTTCCGACGCTTAAGGGCTAGCGCTACCGCCGGACGAGGGAATGAAAATGAAGTCCTCACTGTTGGGCGTTGGAATGTAGTCGGATCCATCTTCATGGCCGATCGAAGGACTCTTGCTAGTCGAACGACTCGGGCTGGTCGAAGGACTCTTCGTGAACCAAGGAAGGTGGTAGGGTCCATCGTTGTTGCTGACCGACGAACTCTGTCCAGGTGATCCACTTCCGCTCGACGACAGCTTCGAGGGGGAGGGCGTATCGATTTCAGGTACTTCGTCGACCGTCTTTGCACCCACCGCGGTCTGTCCACCTTTTCCAGCCCACCTACCTCGCTTCGCAGCCCTTTTGAAATAATCCTCGCTTTCTAAGGGCTCGAGATCCCCACGATAGTATTGACGAGACCGCTTCAAGCCGCGGTATACATCGACGTACCCCGGGTTCTTCTTCAGCAAATTTGCATAATCGTTGATCAGATGGTGGGCAACGTTTCGCGATCCTCTGGTTCTGGCTTTCCAGACCTTGACTTGCAGCGGATCCTTGGTGAATTCTATCAGTCTATCAAAGAGGCAAAAGAAAAAGGCAATGAAGGTGTCGGTGACTTGAACGTGCGATGAAAGGTGATAAAAACGACTTACCTGTTGACGTGACTCCTTGCAGCGCTGGATTTGTGTCTGTTGTATTTGTCGGAATTGGTTAGTCTTATACACTTCAATGGTGTAAGGACGAGAAGGAAAGGATACGTACGCATTTCTCAAAGCTCGATACCTGCGCATGCATCAAAGATGTCAGCCATGCTGATTCGATATCAGAACCGATCTTTCTGTGTTCACTTACGAGTTTTCTGCAGCTTGTGCTCCCTGCGTCTGCAAATAATGGAGCCAGAGGTTTGTCGAAGGACCCCCTGTGAAAACGCTGTGAGATCCAGGTAAGGTATTCTTGGCAAGGAGAAGATTCGAAAGGTCGGTTGTCTCTTCGAATGATTGCGTTAGCACGTTCATTTTGGGCAAGGGAACCCCACATAACCCAAATTGAAAGAGGGTAAGGGCTAGGAAGAGTGGCAGGAGCATGGCTGTGATGAAGGCGAGATCGAGGATGATTGGGATGAGGATGAGGGTGAACTTGTGTTCGAGCTGGCTTTTAAGGGGATGAGGAGAACCGCTCTGGAGTTCGGACCTGACCTGGAAGTCCTTGGTCCATTTCGGTGGGAACTCTGAGCCTCGGCGAAGATTTGAAGATCAAAATGTCTCCTGAGGCTGTCTTCCCGCCAACTGTATGAAATGTTTCATCTCTGTGCCCCTGAATGGGCGGGACAATGACGGTGTGCATCTACATCATTTGCCCACGTTGCACGGTATGCATGTGTATGCACTGTAACACGGATGCGGGTGCCCAAAAGAAATGTCTTGGCGCATCGATGATGAAAGCAGGCACAGGCGGCAACCGTTTTCGAGGACAGATACTAGCATTGCGCGCGCGACATCATCCAATCTCAAAAGACCGGCTTGTGTGAGGTTGAATATGACACAAAGCTAGACCCGCCCCGACTGTGATAAAAGACGAAAAAAAGAGAATCGAACCACAAAACCGAGACGAACGAATCGCTTCCCGTTCTGTCGAGCTAATAGATGCTCGATGGGACGAAGCGAAATGAACCGACAACTCGCAGGAAACAGCGTTCCCAGCAAAATTGCGGTCTTGTCATGGATCAAACATGACCATTGCCGGCACTGGCACGGCTGGTAGAGGCTCCGGCGGCACCTCCTGCTCGTCGCGCCGCAGCTTGGGCTTCGGCAAACTCCATCACAAGTCTTCTGTATGCCTGAATTCCGACGATCGATTGGGGCGGAATCTGATAGCCGGTGGACACTTCGCCTCTGACTCGGGAAACGAGGCTGTTTTGATGATAGAACGATTTAGTCTTTGCAACTTTCGTTTCAGATAAGGAATTTTTTCATGCACTACTTACTGAGCTCGGTCTGTTTCACGATATCCTTCCCTGCAGTGGTCATTTGAACGAAACGTAATCTCAGCATCACTGCCGAGTCTGATGGTTGTCTGTTTGGATTCGGATCGACTTACCTTCCTTCATTGGCGGCACTGCAGCACCAAAATTGCACGGAAGGATCAGTAGCGGAGTTCGATTTTGTCAATAGACACGTTCGTATCTGAGATCGTCCCTAGCTCGGAAGCATGAAAACTTACTAGACCTCGTTGATGATTCTCTCTCCATTTCTGCGCAGAAATGCAGGCCAAGACGCTTCGATAGGGGGCCAGTCTCGGCTCAGATCGGTTTGAAAGCGTCCTGCCATAGCCTCGCGATACAGATCCTTGATCGCGAATTCGCTGTTCTGGATGATCTCGGGTAGATTCGTAGCAACAATGCCGATGATGCCCACAAAGGCTGCAAGGATGACTGCGTGGAAGATCTTCATTGCTGAAAGAAGTTTAGTGATAGGAGTAAGAAGGATTGGTTGGTGGTAGAGATGTAAGGTAGACTTGTTCAAAAGCAGTAAGTTGATGATGGACGGAAAGGACGTCTGTGAATGACGACTCGCTTGTACTTATACCTGTGGAACAAAGATTACAGAGGCTCACGAGCGCTCGACTGGGGCAGACTGATAGAGGCAGAGGCACGAGGAGAGTCTCGTACTCCATCGTACAGAAGAGCTGAAGCTGTTCAGGACGATAAGCAAGGGGCAGGAGTAGGAGCCGCTTTAGGCGATGACGTGATTCTTTCTCCACGTATCACCGCGTATGAAGTGCAATGTGGCGATGCTAGCTGTTTCGCACGCATCTACGATACTCCAACTCGTATCACGCCGACAACCTCGTTGTGGAGTTTTCGTGGGAAATGTCTCCATCATATCGAGTCCTTGAGTCAAAGATTGCGCTCGATCGGTAAGGATGCGGAACCCAATCACTACAACGTCCTCTGCGCTCGTCGATTCGTGGCGACAGTTTTTCAGGGCAGCTCTCACCTTCAACCCGACTTCCGGAGTCGATCGACGTGGACAGCCTCGTGGTCAACCATTGTCATCAGACTGCAGATTGTTGCCGCAGACTGAGGATCCATCGACACGTATCTTGTGATACATATGAGTTCTCGGCAGGGAAAAGTATCGCCAAGAACTTTCCAGCTGTATGGTACGACCAGGAACCTGAGATGAAACGTTGTTGGGATACATCTTTCTCACACAACGTTGTGAGAAATGGACGGACAGACTTGGCATTCAGTCGTTCCCTCGACAGGGGTTGACAACGGTCTCAAAGCTGGCATACCCTCTCTCAAGATGCTGAGCAGGGGCTGTTTCAACTCGTGTGCCCTCGTGATCCTAAAACCGCGTGAAGAAAAGGCGGAAATGAACAATGACGAAATCGATTGGCGGTCAAGACACTGCAGGCAGCTTCATCTCGGGTTTGAACAAGCGTAGCATTGCAACAGAACAACCGATTCGTAGCTGCTCACGGTGAGGACAGACAGATTTTTACGCTCGTCAAGGACCTTGCTGCACGGATAGAGCCTTTCAGCATAGTCCAGCTAAGGGAGTCGCTGCTTGTTGTTCAGCGGCTGTTCCGGCTCGCGACTGCTGCTAGCACCGTCCTCCCGTCCCAGGCTAAGCGACCTTCCCCACTCCTTCTTCTCGGCTTCCCGTAAAGACGACCTCTGCCTCTTTGCTCTGACTGCCTGTTGATACCACCCGTCAGTGCTTGAAGACCAGGCAGGTTCCACTGGCGGATCAATTGCGCCGTTGCCTTCGTTGACGACTGTGGGACCTCGTGAGGAGCTTACTTCCGAGCTTGCGTCCAGCCTAACCGGGATGATCTTCCTTCTCTGAGCCGTCGTCAGCTTTCGGGCGTAGTCTTGAATGAGGAATCTGGCCAGATCTTTGTAATCCCTTGTATAGGCAGAGATCTCTCTCTGTCTCGGGGTCTCGAGGAAAGCGAGGAATCTTGGCCAGAAAGTCGGTGTGAGTGAGCAGCTTCGATTGTGGTGACTAGCAGTACCATTCCTATAACTTACCGATGAGGACCGTGAGTAGCTGCTGCTATCCTGTTGATAGAAACAGAACGTGGATAGTGGGCATCGTCGCGGAAAAAAAATGTCAGCAAGGCTCGGTGTTGATGCTGCAAAAAGCTGAATTCGAGCCACTGCTTACCGGTCTCCTTTGTATCTCTCGCTGATGTGTTCGGTCAAATGCTTCGACGTCAGTGACCTTGTTCTTTTTGCGAGCTCTTTTTACGAGCTGCCGACTGGGTCCAAAACCTACACAAAGAATCTACTTGTAATGTATCGGGCATCTTCATTGAGATAGTGAGACCAGGTTGCTTGATATTGACCCAGGTGCGGAGGCAGAGTCCTTTTCAGCGTGCCTCCAGTTAATTCGTTCCAAAGATATCTAACGCTGTCACCACCTGCCTGGATGATTTCGGGGTAAGGTGCAATGGGTCCGACTTGAGCGGCTGCAATTGTAGAGATAGCGAGCGAGAGGTACAGGATCAAAGATCTGATCATGATGAGTATTGACTGATTAGTATGGTAGGATAGCGGGGGCTTTGGTGGCTCGTAGGTGCTTCTTTCCGATGGCAAGGTAGCGAGTATAAGTAGCCGTATCCTTTGGCAAAGGAGAGGAACGGATAACACCTTATCACACATCGAGCGAGGTCGACTCTCTATGTTTGTACCTCGATTCACTGTGCAACGTCCGTTATTGCTTACGCAGAGTCATCTCGAAGTCGGCTGTTTCGTCCTTAGCTCGTTCATTTGTCGAAGGAGATCGTGCAGACCGGAAAAGGCTCAGTCAGCGGTGCTGAGCTGGCTGTAGAGGTCGCAAGTTGATCCAACCTGTCGTCCTTGAACGTCCATTGACCGTGGGCGGTTGCCAATCAGCCTTCCAAGCCGGAGACAGTTTGCCCACGCCTCCATTGTACGTCCCACTTTGAGCCCGCTGGGCTTGCAGAGCGCTGATGAAGCTCTCAACCCACTGAAACACGAAGAATCGTTCGATCCCGAAGCCGAAGGTAGGCTGGCGCTGTAAAGCCGGCTTCGTCTCGGTATTCACTTTTGAGAGGCTATTCAATCTTCCCGCACCTCGGTCCTCACGCTTGCGTTGGTGGCACAGCGCTCTCACTACTCGAGGCCGCATCATGGTACCGCAGAAACTCAATGTGGCTTGATAGCGACAGCTTTGTTCACAAGCCGCTATGCTCTTCAAATGTATCCCACGCCAAAGTTTCTTCCTCGCCGGAGGATTCTCGTCGGGGTTCTGATCACAACTTCTGCCGGGTAATGCATCGAGGGCTGGTAAAGCGCTTAGCCGAGCTGACTGTCACTTCATTCCACGTTTCGAGGCTCGAGATATCGAAGACGTGGGAAGTTGTCCCAAGCACTTGGTGTGGGAAAAGCGAAACCCACTCAACAGATGAGAAAGCTCGTGATTGTCGCAGCTGGCAGCAGCGCTTCACATCGACTTCTCAAAGTTGCTGCTCACAGCTGCATTTTGTGCTGTGCACCGTTAAGCACCGTCTCTTCCAGTGTAACATAGAGAGACAGCCTTTGAGAGGGGTCGTACGACTTTTCGAAGGAAGAAACATTTTATTGGTTGAGAGCGAAGCCGCAGCGGAGCATTTGTGTTGATGCGGCAAGAGTCGGTACACCACAATCGATCTTACTCTGACGACGGCCCGTCCCACAAATCAAGTGACCGACCCCATTCCTGGCGTTCAGCGGCACGCTGTTGCGCTGCCTGCGCTTGAGCTTGCAGTTCGGCGAGAGCTCGTAATTCCGCTTGAGCTCGCAGCTCAGCCTGCGCTCGCACTTCATCTCGTCGCTGTATTGCAACCTGCGCGTTGTACTCTGCCTGTGCAATCAGTTCTGCTCTGAACCTTGTTCTTTCAGCCTGGTCGTTTGCAAAAGCGAGGACGAGTCTCCGAAGATGCTCTCTCTTAAGGTGGCCAGGCAAAATACGGGACCCTGGTGGATACGGCTGTGCTGCAGGGCTGTCGGAGAAAAAGCAAAGGAAATCAATACTCTCGGACGCCGCACCTGTCAAGTTGTGGATGTACATATGGGAAGCTTAAGCCTCACCTTGGTGGAAGGGCACTCGGTGGAATGCTTGGTCTGTGGGTAGTGTGAGGTTGCTCGTGTCACTTCAAGGGCCAAGATGGACTCTCAATGATCATTCTCAACTTACAATGAGCGACTGCTGTCTTGACTAGAACGAGACTCGCTCGTAATAGGTTTCGCAGGTCATTATCGCTTTCAAGGCTGGTACTAGAGGCATGCAGAGTTGCACGCGATGCGAGTACGACTTACGAGGGGTGCAAATTGACGATCTCGTGCCAATGAGCGTCTACGGACAGTTGCCATGCAACTTGGTCGTGCCGAAAAGCTCTTGGCAAAACGCTGTAAAATTTCCCTTCTTGCGCTTTGCTCCAGAGAAATATGGCCGTCGATCCAGCTGAGACAACATTGCTTGGAGGAGACGTTGCAACAGCGATCTGAACAAGCAAATGCGTCAGATAGACGAGGCAGAGGGCGACCAGGCTCGACATGCTCAAACGATGTTGGTGGTTGAAGTGCTTTTGCTAGGATCAAGTGTGCCCACGATAGATGCACTGTTCAAATACCTTTCGGCAAGAATGTCAATGTTTGGTGCCTCCCTGGTTGCTTCCCTTCGTACAGTAGCATCTATCGACCTCGATAGCATTGCTTCAGTCCCGCGCCGCGTCACGGCAAAAGTAGGTTGTCCACGGCTTGCGATGCACAAAAACTTTCGCACAGCGGCAAGCCGCGGTGAGCTCGCTATCTCGGTCTAGAACAATGTCTTGCAAGCTGTGTGGGAACGTCCTCTCATTCTGAGGTGGGTCGATGATATGAAAGCGTAAACACGGCAATCGCGTTAGGGTGGGAAGATTGCTTAATTACGGCGCATTCCACAAGGTCAGCGTCTTGCCCCATTCCCGTCGCTCGTTGGCCCTTTGGTGAGCCGCTTGCAGCTCGGCGGCTTGGGCTTGAGCTGCTCGTGCTTGAGCCTCTTCAGCCTCTGCTCGCACCTGAGTTTGAGATTGCATTTGATCCTGCATTAGCATCAGCTGTATTTGGCCTCGGAAGTCTGCGCGAGTTCGTGCATCAGCTCTACCTAGTACATCAGCTGAATCTTGTAGATGAAATCCATTTTGAAGTTCAGCTGAGCGTCGTTGAGCCATTCCAGCACGCAGCTCGGATAGTGCTTGGGCGGCCTGGTGCGTTCGATCCATTCCTTGCGCTCGTGCAATCTGGTAGTCCGCGAAAGCGCGAATGAGTCTTCGACCAACTTCTTTCTTGTGGTACGCTCTAATCCTGAACACAGTGGGATTCGGATCCAAATGGTCAATGGAGTCAAGGGCATCCATGAATCTACGAGGTGTCGAGAAGGGGCTTGTCAGCGTCCTGATACGCGGTGTCTGAGCTTAGAACAAATCGCCTCTTGAAACTCACGATCGACGAGCATACTCGTTATTCACCCTGCATACAGTCTCAAAGCCTTGTCAGCGCTGCTATGTACCGATACCAGATATTATCGTATCACCGTGAACTTACTCCGAAAGGAGTGGGCTTGGACTGTGAGGTTGCTCGTTTCGAATGTCAGGAGCGCTGGTGAGTCATCGCGACGATTCAGAGCGATATGCAAAGCTTGGTCGGTGGAAATACTTACTAGTACGAGTCGACGATTCCTGGTCCATGAGTCCTCAGGAAATACCTCCATGCGTCTTGTTGTAAGTGATATGGTACTGGGAGACCCAGATAGAGCTCTCCCATTCGCAATCTGGCCCAGAGAAAGTGGACGGCTGGACCAGCCTGGAAGACATTGTCTGGCACAAACGGTGGAGTTCCATGCACGCAACGGGTCAACAGGACCGCTGGGATAAGGAGAAGAAAGAAAACGGGGATTGGCTGGATCATCTTGTTCGGTAGAAGCGAGGATGGAGAGGATCTTGTCACTGAAAGGCCTTTTTGGAATGAAGACGCGCGCACGAGCGAAGTGCACGTTTATATTCTGTTTGCAAAGCAATAGCTGTCCCGCTAGGATCGATCACGTCCAAATGCCCTCAAACGGGTTCTGTCCCGGCCGACCGAAGCTCGCTTGTTACTTTCATATCGCCGTCACATGCGTCTGATTGCCTCTTTTCCGCTTCAATTGTTCTTCATGTCATCGGTAGGCAGCTGACCGCCCAGAGTGTCCATCTCTCTCTCACGCCAACTGATTCCAGTCTAGCCCCCACGTGACGACCGGCGACGAGCTTGATTTCACTGAAAGGCAATCTGCAGCCGTAAACGGGACACTTTCGTTACGTAGAGTTGAGTTTTAGCAATGACATGTGTGTCAGGTGGCTTGCGGTACGCGATGACCACAAAGGTCGAAAGGGATGCTCAGATTGCGCTCCATGTCGCGAACGAAATGGACTTTCGAACACTACGCTTGAACAAAACTTGTGATTTTTCACAACACGTCTTCACCACAAGATCCCACGCTTCGCTAAGACAAGGAAGAGGAGTAGGATTGCGTCTGAAACTGTAGAATGTGACACCAAGGTAATTCTCCGCCGACATTAGGTCGAAGAAGGGCTGAGGAGGGCATGGCGAGGAAAGCAAGGAGAACGATAGGGTGGCTTGGCTATGATTGAGCCAGCCAATATCATCAAAGTAGGTGAGAAAGAAAGGAGCGAGCATAGCTTTGAATGAATTTGAAACGGATCACAACGATGGAAGGACGGTTGAGTTGAATCGAGCAGCGGATGCGCGAGGTTGTCGCCCTTCGAAGGATTGGAAAGGCTCGGGGAGCTGTTTTCGTGCGTGAGAGAAAGTAGCGTCATTGCGGTAAGAGTATCGTCAGAAATCGACGAGTAGCCTTGTCGTCTGACGCCACCGAAATCGTTGATTCGACTACTAATTTCCCTGCGGTCCTCTTCCCAGGTTGAGTCCGTCAGGCCCATGAGCCCATCTCTGCAAGCCGTCTTGACGAAGCCGTTCATGCTGTCCTAGAACCTGGCGCGAATTCATGCTAGCGAGCACTTGTGCGTTCGGACTGAGTACCATGACAGGCTGTTCGTCCGCAAACGCGTTAATGAGCGATCGAGCCAGGCCTTTCTTGTGATCAGTTCTAACTTCGAAGTACGGACGTCCCGATCGAATTAAGTTGCCGTATCTATCCCGAGATGCAACGAGGGAATCGTCAGTATCCTGACATGCGGCTTCTATTCTATTTCAAAAGACTCACTCTGTAGCTCCGCGTACTTCCTCCCTCCTGTAGACGAAGAAGAATAGAAGAAAAGGCTGTTAACATTCGAACGCCAGATATGGCCTCACCACGCTACCGTGTACTCACGTGTATCTAAAGACCGGTTGACTGTGAAGTTGTAAACAGGTCCCTTGCTGGTCAATGAACTGTAGAAGATATTCACTCTGGGTAAAGCGCAAACTCCTCAAAGGAGGGAACTTACGCATAGTATTCCTGTATGATGTTGCGCGCTCTATTTTGGAGGAAGTTCCTCCATTCGGGTTGCTTATGGGCTAAAAACGGAGGCAGTTCATTGTAAAACTCGCCCTCGTTCACTCTTCTCCAGAGGAACTGGGTCACTGGCCCGGATTGATAGACGCTCTCCGTCGTAGGAAGATCTGGGGCCGCAGCAGTTCGAGTCCACCAGAACATCGAAAGGAAGAAGGCGAGGAAGGTAAGGTTGAAGAGCTTCATCTTGAAACTTTGCTTTTGAGGGCTGAAAGGACGTGAAAAAGAACGGCGTCTCGGTGGAGGATATTTTGAAGGGGATGGAGAATAAGACTTTGGAGTGGCTTGAATGGAAGATGGGAGCACTCACGATCAAGCTGCCCTTTAAGTACCTTTGTACAGTCCACTCATTCTTACAAACGAAGAATCGACGAGAGTACAGCGGGGCTTCAGCACATTTTTGCGACTCTCCATGTGCGACTTCAGCAAATATTTACGACTCTCTGTGTGTCTGGAAGCTGATCAGCTAGTCACGTAGCTTGATTACCTACGGTTGTGGCGGGCGTAAATCGCGGCACAGACAGGTCGCAACATCACGGCTTAGTGTGGGGAGGATTGTCAAGGGTCAGGGCTTGGTTGCGCTACTATGCGACAGTTTCGGCCGCGCCATGCATCTCAGACAACTGCCGATTCGTTCGCCAAAATGTCGGTGCCCCATCTCATGTGGCACCGGCTTCGTTGTGACAACTAGAGTGGATTCGACGCAGACATGTTACGTTTCATTCGTAAAGCTGTTCTTCAGAGCAAAAGTCACACGCGGTAGACAACTCCTGCCACTAAAGTAGACTTTCTTTCCTGTAACGACGGCACCGTTCGGCTAGAAAAGCATGAATTTGGTCTATTAACGCCCAAAAGCCGTGTCTTGGAGATCATTCGCAGCTACGGTACAACAGGCATTACTGCTAAGCTAGTTTTCGCTACCGCCTGTCTCATCTTGGTTGCGGCTTGGACCGCCGCTTTCGCTTGGGCCACCGTGGCTGAGACTACTTCCACCGCTTCCGCCTGGATGACCACCGTTGAGACTAGGGTTGTCGCTTGTGCCAGGCTCAGCGCCACTCGGGCTGTGTTCGGTGTCGGTGTCGGTGTCACGCCAACCCACGTTCAGATCTTCAGGCATGGGATCGCCTCCCCTTTCGAGCCCATAACGGTCCGCAATGTCTTGGTGAAGTTTTGCTAGCCATATCTCTCCCTGCAGCTCCTCCTCAGCGAAAGTAGTGATCAGCTTGTGTGCCATTCTGAATTTGAGGTCATCGTCAGTCGGATTGAAGGACACGACGATGGGCCCATCATGGCGTACCGCACGCAAATATCTTGCAGAATCAACGTTGACAAGATGATTGACGTCAGTCTGGTGGTCGTAAGCTTGTTGAACTTTAGTCAGGCAAGATGTACGTACTCATCCCTTCCCGAGTCAGCAATTTGGTCTCTGTACAGGTGAGAAGTCTTTTTAGCACGACCACGGACGATGCTGGGTAGGCTCGCATCAGTGGCGAGGAACTTACGCGTTCTGGATGTTGCGGAAATGATCACTGGGTGACATGGTCCAGCACAGAACAGTCGGTGAGGGGATTTGAAAGGATGCGGGGAAGGTCGATTACGAGAGACAGTCTTACCTGTAGAATTTTTTGATGATGTTTTCGCCCTTGGTTTTCAAAAAGTATTCCCATCTGGACCCAACGGGAGCCTCCCACTCCGGTAAGTGACCCATTTGATTAATGAAAGTGCCGTGCATAGTGGCAGCATCCCACAAAAGTCGGAGCTGGGGAGAGCGCGTGACTGCATAAGGTATAGGCGGAAGAGCCAAGACGGTACCGACGATGACAAAGATGATGAGTGGAAACAACATCAGAGTGTTCTTCATGGCAGGCTGATCAAGAGAATTTCTCGAGGGTGAAGACACTTGTAAAGCAAGAAGGTTCACAGTGCACTTGCCCTTTTAAGTCTTTCGTGATGGTAGTAGCGATAACATCTCCATCTTTGGCATCAGGCGACAATGACGGACGGCGCTTAAGGAGAACCCACCTTCCCACGCCCACTTCATTCGGCCAGCTCAAGCCGACGCAGAAGCGGCAACGCATCCAGTCTAGAGCGCGCGAGTCGCTCAAAAGCGGGTTCGTCGTTCGACAATTTCAATTCATATAACAGCAGGCATCCCACAACGCTATTAACTTACTTATGCGAGTTTGAATGCTCTCATTGCTGCACGGAATATGCACTATACATCAATCAGTGCCCGCTCGAACCAGCTTTATCGCTGTTGAGACTGAGATGCCGGCCCATATTGTTCCCCACCCTCCGGGCAAACTCCTTCCTGGCAGCGGCCTCCTCCTCGGCAAAGCGAGTGATCAAATGTAGCGCCAACTGCATCCTGACATCCCCTTCGTGAGGCTCAAAAGTGAGCTGGTTGATGTCCTCGAACTTGATCGCTCGTATAAAGCTGGAAGCATCATCATCGAAAGTACGGCGAGAGTCAGCGTTTTCTTTCCACGACAATTCAGTTGGGGGGCGACGCCTTACCTAGGTTTGCCGTAGTGGATGAATCGGTCTCTACAAAAGAGGACAGTAAGCAAAAACTTTTGTGAGCCTTCAAAACAGTCATGGGGACGGCCGAAGCTTTCAACTTGAGACTTACTTGTCAGAGGATAAAATCGTTCGAGCACTGTAAAGACAAAAGGAACGGTGTGAGAGCCTTCTTCTGGTGGCTTCAGAGGCAATTGGGGCCGATATGGTGCAGGCTTACTTGTAGAATTGATGGACGATGTCTTCACCCTGGTTCTGAAGGAAGAAGGCCCAGCTCGGGCCAACAACACCCTCTGCCTTCGGCAGCTGATTGATGAAAGAACCTGCTAAAGCTTTGTTCCACAAATACGTGAGGCCAAATCTCCCGTTACGAACCGCATCGGGCATGGGCGGGACAGCCGCGACGATGCTAGCAGTGATTAGGACAGTGAGGATTTCAAAGGGGAAGTACTTCATGGCGACGATGCAGGTGAGAAGTGAGTGAGATTCGGAGAGGTTTTCCTAGAACGTTGAGCTTTTTAAGTTAGCTGAGTGTCAGTCTTCAAACGATTGTTTCAGCAGCCGCCATTCAATTTGGTGAACGTCATGTTGCAACAGAAACGAACATTGCCATCAACGAGCGCCATTGACGCACGTCCTGCTGTCTACTTTCCAACGCAACGAAGCACGCGAAGGCGAAAGACCCGCTCTTCGCTCCGACCGAGAGCGAGACACCTGTTGACTTGACGAAGGTCGCCTGCTCTGGACAAGAAAGGCCGCATGAGTACAGCTCCCATCGTCCCCGCCACTTACTTCATTGAATTCGGTCAAGCCCGGTGGTTAGATCGGCAATGCCTCTAACGATAGGATTTGTACATGATTGATCTCTCCCGTTACTACGTTTCAACATACCCGACACGTCTGTCCTGGGCTCAATTGCCCCTCGAGTTTTATCGGAGGGGCGTCGCGGAACTGCGACGCTCGCAAACGATCATCGCTTTACTCATTCATCACATGAAGGCATCCACTTTGCTCGGTTCAATCTCATATGATGGGAGTGGGCTTTTGGATGCGTTCTCGCGACTCGACAGCGGTAACCAGCCACCACTCCTTGCTGCGGAACTTTCGATCTTCGATCCGCTTAGAGCGGGTCCCCGGTCTGAGTGCTGCCCGATCCCTTCATTCTACGAATAGGAATTAGGAGATCGAGCTCGATCAAGCCACTTTCCTCCTTCATCTGAATACACGGATGAGCTTCGGCGATCTTCGGCGATCACCATCACCTTCGGTGTTGAGGCTCGAGTCCTCAAATGAAGGAGTGTCACCACAGTGGCGGTTGAAGCTCGGACCATTCAGAGCCGTTTGCCAAAACCGATGTTCCGGTCGCATGTGTCACCGGTTGACATCATGCATGCGACGATCGTTCAAACGCTATTCTTGCCGCTTCTTGTTCACTTACTGGAAGTATGTCCAGCTGTCGAGCTGCTCAGCTGCCTGTGCACAGCTTGTGGGACAGTAAACATGCACGACATTCGAGAAGATATAAGGTCTGACAGACCTTTACTGTTTAGCAATTCGAGTTCGCCCAACTACCTCTTTCCCACTTCTCTTTTATTCTGCAAGCAGCTCTACAGTCTTGTCCTTCCCCTGGATTCCAATTCGCTCTACCTCACGATGCGGCTTCGAGTCGTACTCTTCCTCGCTCTAGCGCTCTTTGTTTGCGCCGAGCTAGCTCACAGCAAACGCACGATCGTCAGCGATGACTCCCTCGACGGCTTCGAAGAGCGAAGCAGTGGCGATGAAGAAGCTCTCTCTGACGGCCGTCAAAGTCCCATGCCTGTACGAAGCATCCAGCTGGACGTCAACACTGGTCGTCATGTGCGAGATGAGAATCTGGCGTCCTATGCTACCGGCCCTCCACCTCTGCGAACGCAAGGTCGATCTCCCAAAGCTGGGATGGGTCCTTCGAGGTACATGCAAGTCGCTGCCGCACCAGTGGAGGCTGTTCATCCGCCGTACCATCCCGATGCAGCTGCTTTCAATATGTGGTACGACGGCATACAGAGGGGTAAGCAGCCAAGTACGCCAGGTGCCGATGTCACGCTCGCCAGTATCCGAGCCAGAGTGGCTCCAAAGGCTAGAGGCAAGTCGCGAAGATCGAGGGATGAAGAGATTGAAGAAGCGCAGGAGCAGGCACAAGAGCCCAGACAGAGACATGCTACTCCGATCCCACCTCAGCGAGCAGAGGGCGAAGGTCGACGTTCGATGATTCTGCGTAGCGATCGTGCAAAGAAGATGCGTCCGGCATCGCCTGCTCAGAAGATGATCGAGGTTCCTGTTCGACAGCCGTCGCTTATCCCAGGAGTCGTGGCGAGTGATCTGACGCCACTGTCTTCTAGTGCAGTAGCATCTCGTGGCGGAACAGCTTATGATATTCTGCGTGGCACTCACATCCGGCAAGGAACGCCTTCTGCTGGTACGGCCGACCACACATTCCAAGTCTCGAACCCTCAACGAGCAATGGTGCCGGCTGGAACGTCCTCAGACTCGTTCCAGCTTCCTCACATCCGACGAGCAACCGGATCGAATCCTGACCTGTTCCAATCTGCACTGACCCAACGTGCAGCAGCAGCGCAGGGCGACGAGACGTCGTCCGATGCATTCCTTCACTCGCTCTTCCAGAACTACCGCTCGCAGGCTTCAGGATTCGACACTCGGACGGCACCCTTCTACGTCAACGGTCTACGATACGGACGTTTCACAAGCCAACCTCGACTTCCCGATCCACCCTCGTTCCCACACCGCGACCCCCACGCCGGCTCCGCAACCGTGCTGCTCCCCGAAGACGTCCGCTGGACCTTTGGCCAAGTCGAACATCGCAGCCAGGCATACAACATGGCTCGCAACCGCGCATACACGGTCGACGTCCGCCGCGCTATGGCACGCGATGCTCAGCGGCTCTACGAGATGGAGGCAAACCATCTTCGAAGCAACATCCACAATCGAGACGAGTTACCCGTGCACACGTCGGACGAGTGGAGACATTGGATCGCTTCGAACGGGCCTAATGTTCTCATGTCGCAGTTCGATCCGACGAGGTTGGGTGAGGAGTTGGATAGCGGTCTGGTGCAGGCGCAGCATAGGTTGGCGTTGAGGATCCAGGCGTCCGATCTGTCGCATGGTAATGCCATTCCGCTGGTGGGCGAGCAGGAGAAGTTCGCGGCGAACTCGTTGGTGGCGCTGTGGACTAGTGGCAAGGATGAGGCTCTCAGGTTTGTTGTGTAGTCTGATCATCTAGTCTTCATCGTATCAAAGTTCCATTATCATTCCAGGTATACAAAATCAAATACGAGTTCCAACTCACGAGTCAACCACTAGAGATGAGCCTTCCAGAAGCTAACGCTCTCCGAGAACGCCGTTTCAAAAGCCTCCTTCACCTGCTTGTCTGCCAAGTTCGGCCTAGCTGCGAAGCCATGGACAGTGTTCGGGTAGTACACGAACTTGTGAGCCGGTTTATCTCCAGCTGCATCCCACTGCTTTTCGACCTCCTTCGCGTAAGGTTCCGTAAACATCGGGTCTTCCTCTGCACAGTTGAACAGGATCGGGTTCTTGATCGCTGCGATATCACCCTTGGTGATGAAGCTCGGGTGGTTGGCGACGGACACGTCGAGATGGCCGGTCGCGTTGAGCGCGATGACCAGCTTACCGCCGTAGCAGAATCCGGTACCACCGATACGGGTGTAGTTGTGCGAAGCTTTGAGGTTGTCGATCCACTTCTTGAGGGTGGGGATCTTGAACTGCGGCAGGTTGCGCGCGAAGAACGGCGCAGCCAGCGTAAATGCAGCTCCCACCTTGAGCTTGGTCAGAATACCAGCTGCCTTCATATCAGCTGCAGTGGAGGGAGCAGCGGAAAGCGACTCCTCGCTGATTCCTCCTCCGTTGAACACGTCGGGGACGTAGACGGTAAGACCGGTCGCGTCGGCGAGCTTGTCGGGGATCACCTTGTTGTTGGCGAGCTTGAGACCGAAGGCGTCATAGAAGTAGATGATGGCTTTGCTGGCGCTGTCCGAGGATGGGTTGGCGGGAGTAGCGACGTAGGTGTTGAGGCCGTGGATGGTTTCCATCTTGCCCTTGGGTTCGCCGGGGATGCGGAAGCCGCTGACGCAGTGGACGCAGAAGCCGTCAGCGGTGGAAGATGTGTCCGTAGTCGAGGTCATTTTGCGAATGTGTGATGGAGATGGTGGTGGATGCGAGGATGATACTGTTCAAGGGTCTGGCTGTTTTATCATGCCACAATGTGCAACATGAACGCAGGCGGTAACACAAGGTGACCGCCGGCACGATTTGTATGCAGCTGCTCGCCTTGTTCGACAGCGCAGGAAAGTGGAGACCTGCTGCCAAAATTCCCCGTGAAATCGAGATCTTTTCCCACGGACCACCTCGAACCCATTTTTTGGATGTTGACCAGACAGTTTTGACGGTATAACATACCCATTTTGGCCGAAAATTCCTCGGGCTGTCAGCTAGCTGCAGGTCGCACGACTTTGTTGCTTCTGCCCCATCATCAGAGCAACACTTTGGTCAACGATGCGGTCTACGACACGGACAAGGACGACCCATCTTTGATTCACTACGCGGCATCAGAAGGTCATCGACGGCGAGATGAGCCCTACTGATGAGCCATCATCGGGCTCTCGTGGCTCGGCACATTCAAGCTCGTCGACTCGCGCTAAGAAGAGTGGGACAAGCCGGATGCCAGATCTCGACTCGGCAGAAGCAGATGCTTCGACGCCTTTGCTACAGCGCTCGAGGTCGGCGCAAGCATCACAACCGGTATCCCAACGAAGATCGCGCTGGTGCAGCCTGCTCATCCCACTCGTCCTCCTAGCAGCGCTCATCAGCTTCTTCCACCCTTCCCTGCCATGGTCGATCACACCCTCCCCCGACGACACTCCAACATCACTCCTTCCGAACGCCACCCTCACCAACGGCACGCACGCCTTCCACCGAACCGTTATCTTGATCTCCCTCGACGGCGCTAAACCTTCCTACCTCACTTCCCAACTCGCACCTCACTTGCAGTCCCTCGGCACCTCCACCCCGCGCTCTCGACGTGCGGAATACATGCAGCCCATCTTCCCCACCCTCACCTTCCCCAATCACTGGTCGCTGCTCACCGGCTTGTACGCTTCGTCCCACGGAATCGTAGCCAACGACTTCACCGATGCGAGTACGGGCAAGCAGTTCTACTATACCAGCCCGGCGCAGTCTTGGGATTCGAAGTGGTGGAAGGGCGAGCCGATTTGGGCGACTGCTGAGCGATCGGGGGTTAGTTCGGCGGTGCTCATGTGGCCAGGACCACCGGTGACGGAGAGTGGAATTCGACCGAGGTACTTTCAGAAGTATGAAGGTGATTGGAACTTAGATGGAAGGCTCGACAAGGTGTTGGCGTGGATTGACGTGGATAAGGTGGAGGATAGACCGAGTCTGATCTGCGCCTATGTGCCAGACATCGATCAAGCAGCGCACAAGTATGGTCCGCAGAGCGAGCAAGCGTTGGAGGCGCTGGTCAAGGTCGATGCCTTTATTGGAGGCTTGCAGAAGCAGTTGCGAGAAAGATCTTTGGGAGACGTGGTGGATGTGGTAGTGGTCAGTGACCATGGGATGACGACAACGAGCAACGATAAGCTGATCTATCTCGATGATCTGCTTGGCCGCGATCTGTACGCAAAACTGCAACATTGGGATGGATGGCCGTCGGCTGGGTTGCGTTTCCGAGGCACCGCCGAAGAGCAAGTTCAGCTCGTCGAGAGAGCATTGCACCGCTTGACATCCAAACAGAAGCAAGGTTGGAAAGTGTACACCCGTGAAGAACTGCCCTCGCGGTATCACTTGGACTCGCCAACGGTCAAAGACAGACTAGCACCGCTCTGGATCATCCCCGAGCTCGGTTGGAGCATCACGACGCATCAAGAGATGTCGACTTTCGCCGACGGAGTATACTCTCCAAGGGGTAACCATGGGTACGATAATAGGGAGGCAGATATGCATGCTATATTCGTGGCGAGTGGTCCTTCTTTCTCGCCGATGTCAGAGAAGCTCGGGAAGAAGGGGTGGAACATGAAAGGGTTTGCCAACGTCGAAGTGCACAACTTGATATCTCGCATCCTAGGGATAAGACAGAGCAAAAGAGCAGCGACGAACGGTACATGGACTTTTTGGGATGCTCACCTTAGAGATGGGCTTTAAACACATATTCGCACAGCATTCAATACAGAGATTAGATTATCATACATCGTTTACAGTGCGTGCAATTACGCTTCAGTACGAGCCTTCTTCGCCTCCGACTCACCGTTCGCCTCCGCTGCTGTGGTGGCAGGTTCGTCCGCATCCGCCTTCTTCTTCCTCTTGACCATCGAGCTGAGGTTGTTGACCGGTGCATCTGCCGCAGTGCTCTTGGAAGCGCCGGTGAAAGGGTTGACTTCAGCAGCGCCTTCCGCCTGCGCGCCCAGGAAGGCGTCCTTGATCGCCTGCTGCAGCGCATCTTTGGTCGACATGCCAGCTGCGGCAGCCGCGGCGTCTGCAGGTAGACCCAGCACTCCAGTCAGGTCGGGCTGGCCGTTGAGTTGCGCTTGCCCATCTTCGGTTTCGTATTCTTCGAGCTTGGTGTCGAGTTCCTTCTTGAGCTGTTGAACGTCCGAGAGCTCCTTTTGCAGTGCGGCTTCGTCGGTGAGGTCTGCGAGATCGTCCTTCTCCTTGCCTTCCGAGGCAGCGTCGGTTGTCTTTGTCGCGCCAGCATCGATGCGAGCTTGAATCGCAGCAACACGAGCAGCGAGCACGTCCGATGCAGATTGAACATGCGCTTTGGCGCCCTTGCGCTGCTCGACTTCGGGGTGGAACTCGAGAGCAAGACCGAGACGCAGATGCGCGTCTGCAAGTCGACGCGAGTGTGGGTTGAGCAATGGAAGCAAAACGTCGAGAGAGGAGCGGTAGTCTGCTGATGCTTGGGTGAAGTTTTCCGATTCCAGACCGACGTCGCCCAGCAAGTTCAAGACTTCGGCCAGTTCCGCTTGAATGCGAGTCTTGCCCCATTCTTGGCCGTCCAATGTTGTGAGCTTTTGAGATTCGGAATCGAGGATGCGCTGGTAGATGACCCTGGCGAGATCGAGAACGGAGAAAGCAGTCTGCAGATCGTCTTCGTCGTCTCCCTCTGCTGCCCCTGCGCCAGGCGCACCTTCTTCGTCGTCGTCATCGTCGTCTTCCGCATCGCCGGTGAAGCTGAATCGTGGATCATTCTTGACTGCACTCGACGATGAGGATCCAGAAGCTTTCGAAGAGGAAGCAATTGGAGCTGGAGCGGCGGCAGGAAGAGGAGCCGAACCACCTCCACCTCCGAGGGCACCCGAGTTGAGGATGAAGTTTTCGAGTACGCTCTGGCCGTAGAGTTGCAAGACCGGTGCTAGCTCGTCAGCATCTTCGGCATGATCTTTGCTAAGCTCGTCGAGGGCTATCGCGAGTTTGTCGGAGGCGGGGACGTATTCCTTGAGCGCAAAGTGACGCTTTGCCTCGTCGATCAGCTGGCGGGCTGAAACTTCTCCGGTAGCTTCCTCGGCGGCGGCGGTGGTGGTGGTAGTGGTGGTGGCAGCCTCTTCGGCCACCGCTTCAGGGTGAGGGTTTGACGGCTGTTCGTTCAGAGCCATGTTGGGTAGATAAGAGTCGAAATGGAAGATATTGGTGGAACGGAAGAAAGTGTCGAGGCGCAGCAAGGTGTTGGTCTGTTCGCTCCGCACTTTTTTTACGCCTGAGCCTCTTTACGCGCTCAGCAGGCGCGGAAATTCAAACGCTTTGATTTCGCTCAGAGAGGCACGCGTCGCGTCCTGTAGCTCAGCTGTCCACTTGCGAAGATCACAACGAAACGCTCACACACGCATGCACCAAGACGCTTTCCTTTGCCAAACGAGAGTGTATCTTGATCAAAAACTTCCGGTTCCTTTCCATTTCTATGAAGAGCTATTCCAATACGATGCCGTAATGTGATGGACGAGGGAGAGAGTGGACATCATTTAAGCGATCTTGTACGAGACAACCAGCTCAGGTACAGAGTTCTTGGGCAGAGTGCCGAGCGCAAAAGTGAGGTTGTAGTAGTAGAATCCGTTGATGTTCTTCGAGCTGTCGTAGGTCAAGGAGCGATTGACTGCGCTCGAGGCTACGTTTCCGCTCAGTTCCAGCTCGAGTCCGGGCAACTTTCCATTGGTCTGGTTGGACGACACCAAGAAGTCGCTGGGGAGGTTGTTGAGTGGGCTGGTTCCGAACATGAGCGTCATCTGAGTGGGCGCAGTGTAGTTGGCGGCAAACGCTTTGGAGGGAGGGAAAGTGATGGTCAGATTGCTCGATGAAGCCGTCGCCGAGATTGTCTGAGTCGTGGGGTAGAGCGAAAGCCAGGACGCCTTGGGCTGAGCGAAGTTAAGCCCGTGGGTGTCGGGTGTATTCCAAAGCATGACAGCGGGCGTGAAAGCGGTAGGGTTCTTGGCAGGTCCACCAATGACAGCCTCGTCGATCTCTGTTCCGCCCACAGAGACATTGTCGCCGATCCAAGCAGTGTAGTTACGAGGACCATACTGCTTTACATCGGCGTCAAAGGGAGGCGACCAGGCGTTGGACTTGACCAATCGACCCGTCTTCTTGCCAGAGCCACCCGAGAGCAGGTACTTGCGAGACTCTTGCGAAACGTACTTATCGTGGTACTTGCTAGTGATGGCCATAAGCGGAGCGAATGCGGCATCAGAAACGTGAGGAGATCCGGAGAGCTTCCAAGGCTCAGGCCAGCTCTTGGCATCGGTATCCTTCAGACCAGCTACGTAGAAACCGAGCAAGTTGACGTAGTCAGAAAGACCAAAGCCGTAAGTGCGATCCCAGGAGCCGCCAAGGCTGTTGAGTTGCGGCTGCCACAGCTCGGCTGTCTTGGCCCAGATCTTGGAGATAGTGTCTCCTGCGCGCTGGGCCATTGTCGTGTTTGAGGGCAGATAGCCAGCAAGACTGAGAGCCCAGAGCGAGACGCCGGTATAAGTGCCCGAGTTGAACTCACTGAGCGTGTCGTACATGTCAAACAGCGAGTAGAATTCGCCGGCGTATGTCTCGGCGTATGAGGTCATGTTGGCGTCGTTCTTGAGATTGCCGTAGTACGACATGGCCATGCACCTCATGAGCCAGGGGTTCGAGTAGGCAGGCGTCAAGTTGTCGCCATCGATGCCAAAGACTCGGTAGGTGTCACCGACTACAGCACGGTAGCCGGATTCGATGACAGCAGCCTTGGTCTCCTTGTCCATAAGATGGCCGAAGTCTTCAATGGCAAGAATGAAGGCGGTAGCAACGAAGAGATTCGAGTTTGCATCGTACGAGCCATAGATCTTGGGTGCGTTGAGCTTGCCAGGAGCGGGCTGGTTGGGATCGAGGAAAGCACCATACCAGATGTCGGAAGAGTTCTTCCACTGTGCTGCGATGGCATTGTGAATGAGCTGCTTGGCCAAAGCAGCATCGCCAGGACCATTACGAGCAAGAAGCGAGACAGCGTAGTAGGCAGTGTAGCGCGATGACGCAAAGATATAAGGAGGTTGGAAGTTGGAATCCATCATGGACAGCGTCGTCGAGAAGACGTGACGCTGGCCGGGCGAGAGGGTGGCGAGGAAGTCGGTTGCATTGGCATTGGATCGCGATGCCAACAGCTCGTCGAGACCGAGGGTGCTCGGTGCAGCAGAAGGCAATGCTTGTACGGGAGTAAGCATACCAACGACGGCACTCAGTGCCGTGGCAGCTGCGTAGCCGCTCTTGAGACCCGGTAGTCTGACCATGTCGGCTTTCTATGGGTTGATCCAGGGGCTTGAAGCTTGGGATGAAGGGGGGCGTCCTTGTTTGGGCAATATGGGGACAACATTGCGAGTATCGTTGGCTGCCAACCTGATGTTCTTAAGTAGTCCACAGGATTTGCCATGATGCGTGAGGATTTCTATGCTCCTTCGCGTATCAAGCTAGACCACTCGCTACAGCATGATTCGGCATGTCTTCTGCCCCACATGGTCTCTATGAGCAGGGGTGCAGTAGCGCAGCTTGCTCGGACAGGTCGGCGGGTATCGGCCAATGTTTGCCGTGAGCGGGTCCAACAAAATTGGCTTTGCAGCGAGTGTATCGTCACTGGCAGGCACCAAGATCAGTCTTGGCAGTGGACCATGCTATGGATTAAGCGAAGATGTATCTCTCGAAGCGAGGTCTTGAGATGGTGTTCCGTGGCGAAGAAGCATGCAAGTAGCTGTACGAACGGACCGACGCCGGCGATCTCTGAGCAATCGGATTTATTGCACGCTAGCCGAGCTCAGCAGCTGACATGCTGCATTTCCGCAAGGATGAAACTGATGCCACCAAGTAAGGGAGGGTTGTAGGGCCCAATGAAGATAAGAGCAGGTCATCGTCGTCCGTTGGTGAATCCATGGGACGACGTTGTGAGTACAAACACTTCAAGCTCGGCGAGTGCGCAAGCCGACGGGTCGAGTGCAGTGCGGGGTACGAAGAGTTGGCCGGTGGTGAGTACAGTGTAAGCTTCAGTCAAGGTGGGGGGAGGACGGTCAACGTGGGCGCAGCGGCGATAGGAACGTCTCCGCTCGGGAATGCTAGAACATCGACTTGACCGGCAAGAAGGTAGGTAAGGGACGTTGTTTGATCGCTCGATACATCCCGACGCCACGAGAGGCACGCTTGATAGATAAGAGGAAGGGGTAGCAAGCAAGATCGGACCGATCGGATGGCTTGGTGCCGCAGCACTGCGGCCTGATATGTGCCGAGCTCGCATCATCGATGCCGAAAGCATGGAAGCAAGAGAGAGATGGACAGGTTCAGAGCGATGATCGTGAGCGATTTTGGCAATGATCAACGCTGCGAGGCAAGCAGAGAGAGACGATCATTGCAAAGTTCGTCGACGCCCCAGCAGCCAGGAGATTGGTCAGCCGCCGGTTTGGACGCAAAGTCTCTGTGTTCAGAAGCGGAAGCCGTGAGCAAGTCAATGTGCTGCTTCCCTTTTGAACCTCTGTCGAAATGTGAGAGATACAGTAGCACACGATGGATTCAGCCAGACGGCCATAGCGAGTGGTAAAGGAAGGTCTAATTCACAGCAGCGACCCAGTCATCGGTGCGTTCAACTCGTAGCGCATCCGTTCGAGTCGTTCTCTTGAGAGGCCCGGTGAGACAGCGATTGACACTGAAGACGTGTTTGGCAAGCCAGGTGGTGTTCGCTGGAAGGTTATCATTAAGGTTGTAGCAGCGACAAAGAGGCACAGCGAGTCCAACACACACTGACAGCGACAAGGGTCCTACTTGAGTTCTTTCGGCCGAGACAAGCCTCAACAAAATGCCGAGGTTGAGCCGGCGCGCTTCTCTCCACACACGCAGCGCAGCAGCAGCAGCAGCAGCTGGCTTTCCTAAAATCCGGTCAAAGCGCACTCTGCTGTGACAGTTTGAGTGAGAGTTACCGCTCTGCGATTCGAGTAACCGGCTGAGTCGGTCTCTTCTTTGCTGTTCCAAAGTACGCATTTCCAATCAGTGTCGCACCCCGCAATTTGCTACAATCACACGCAATTCCATTTGGTCACAGATCTCATCGCCACTCGCTTTCATTCCTACCATTCCACCAACACCGTTCTGATCGTCGCATCCTTTATCGTACATCACGGTAGCGCGGTCAAAACATACAGAATATCGGGAGCACATAATCGCCACCGGCAATCGATCCTCAAGATGGCGTTCCAATCCATGCTCAGCGGAGCAGAATGCTCCACCTCCAACAATGGTCTCGCTCAGATGCTCAAGCATACACAGCAGGACCGTTCCATCCAACATGGCGATCGCACCTTTGCAGGGCAACCTCAGATGGGCCCAGCTGGAATGCGTCAGCAACATCAAGCCGGTCCCAACTCGGACGCAGAAGCCTTCTTCCGTCAACAGCAGGGAGCAAACATGCCTGCTGGTGCTGCCTCGTCCGCGTTCGATCTTCAAGCAATGCGCAACGAACTCAACAACTCCATGCCTTCCTTCCAGCGTCCCAATGCGGGTGCATCGTGGGCCAACCAGATGCCACGAACCGGAACTCCTTCTAGCGCAGACATGGAGGCCGCTTTCGCCAGAGGAGGTACACCTGCCAGGTCAATGCAGCCACCTCCAGGCTCATCCGCGTGGGCTCAGCAGTTTGGATCTCCGCAGCATCAGCAGCCAGCGTCCATGCGTCAGATGCCTGGTGGCGACGGGTCCGGCGGTTCGTCAGGTACCTATGCTTCCCGCCCCATGATGGGTTCCTACGGCGGCATGGGTATGGGAATGGGAATGAGCGGAATGGGCATGGGTATGATGAGCAGCATGGGCTCGATGCAGCAGTCACAGCAATACCAACCACAGCAAGCCCAATCCTCTCAGTCACGCTTTACCGAACTTGACGATTCCCAATGGGAGGAGCAATTCAAGAAGCTCGATGCCGAACAAGCCGAGGCTGAATCCAAGGGCAAGGGCAAAGCCAAGGAATCCGAAGCTGACCTTCTCCCTTCAGAAGCAGAGCAAGCCGAATCAATCCGACGCGAACTCGACGCCATTGAGCAAGAACTCACCGCCGACGGTCAGGAGGCCAACTCGCGCTTCGAGGATCTTTGGCGTTCCATGAACGCACGCAACGGCATCCCACCTTCGTCGGCAGATGCCGAACTGGCCAAGTGGGAAGAGGAGCTGCTCAAGTCACGAACTGACGATGACGAGGACCAGTTCGGCTACTCTCATCCCTCGGGTGGATTGGGTGGCGGCAGGGCTGGTTTGGACGAGATGGGAGCTCTAGACGGCACTGAAGATGCGCTTCTGGATGGCTTTGGTGTCGTTGGTCCAGATGGATACCCACGCCTGGGACAGTACCGCACCAGCCAGCAGAACCCGTTCCAGACACACCCCGATCCACTTTCCGAGGGCTTGCGTCTGCTCGCCAACGGTGGCAATCTATCCGATGCAGCTCTGCTCTTCGAAGCCGCGACCCAGCGTGAAACGCAAGGCGGCACGGGAGGCGAAATCGAACGCGGCGAAGTAGACAGATCCCGTCGCGAGCGATCCGAAGCCTGGCGCAGGCTGGGAGAGTGTCAAGCCATGAACGAGAAGGAAGCGCAGGCGATTCGTGCGCTCGAAGAGGCCATCAAGATCGACGAAAACAACCTCGAGGCCTACATGTCGCTCGCCATCTCATACACCAACGAAGGCTACGACACTGCCGCTCATCAGACGCTCGAACGCTACATCTCGCGCGCTTACCCCAACATCAAAGCTGGACCGCTGCCAGCCGAGATCTCGGGTGATAAGGACCCCATCGAAGGAACTCAAGGCAACCCATGGGCGAGCCTCAACCGCGTCACCGACCTCTTCCTGCAAGCCGCGCGTCAGGGCAACAGTGCTGGGCAAATCGATCCTGAGGTGCAAGTAGGTCTTGGTGTGCTCTTCTACACTCAATCCGCCTACGAGCAGGCTCAAGACTGCTTCAACACCGCGCTCAGCGCACGACCTAACGACTTCTTGCTATGGAACCGTCTCGGTGCGACCCTCGCCAACGGCGGCAAGCCCGAAGAAGCTATCGCAGCTTACCACAAGGCGTTGGAGCTCCGACCTACCTTCACTCGTGCGATCTACAACTTGTCGGTTTCGTGTCTCAATCTTGGCGCCCATCACGAAGCGGCTGAGCATCTGCTGGCTGCGTTGAGCCTGCAACAGACGCATACGCTACCGGATGTACCGGAGGGAGAGCAGCCGGCTCCCACACCGCTTTCCGAGGCTGGCGAGAGTCACAACTTGTGGTCGACCTTGAGGAGGATCTTCTTGGTCATGGATAGGATGGATCTGGCGCAGAAGGCGCATGTCGGGTCGAGTTTGGATCAGTTTAGAGGGGAGGGTTTCGAGTTTTGATCGCATGCACGCATCTGTAGACATCTAAGCATACGAATGACAACACATCACGCATCGTTGAAATGAAACACTTGAGGATTGCCGAACATTCTCGGGGTGTGAGACACTTGAAGTGCGGAACTTGCGGTACGCTTGCAATGAGTTGCTGCCTGGCAGCCGCTGGTCCATCGCCAAAGAGAGAATTGAGCTCCAGCTGATTCTGAGTTTGTCCAGCAAGTGAGTCCAGCTCCTTCTCCGCCAGCGCCTTGCGTACATCTCTTACCCGGCTGCTTGCAAACTTCATCTTGACCAAGGAATGCTCCGCGTGCTCCTGGCCCACAAGACATGGCTGCCTTGGTACGCCTTAGTAGCTTCTTCGGCAGGTCTGAAATGCTTTTGCATGGTTGACGTCTCGTCCACCTTTTGCCTCTGTGCAACAGCCCCCAGAGCAGGTTGACGCAGGAATGCTGCAGAAATGTGGCGAAGACCATGCCCAACGATGAGTGAGCGCTCTTCTCTGCCCTTCATGACGATGCCCTGGATGTCTATGGTGGTGCGCTTAGACAGATACGACTGCTGCATGCAGGTACTCGAAAGACCGTGTCCAACAGCAAGATTCCCAGGTCCTTGCGCGAATGTTGGAGCGGTTCAGATGATTGCCTACGGACAAGTTGTTCATCAACGCTTTTGCAATTATGTTGCTATCGGGGAGGTTGTAATAAGGAGTCTGGATGTCGATTTGACAGCCATATGCGTTGCCGAGAACCTTGGTAGCGACAATGATGTTTGGCGTATCGTGGGAAGTAGAGACTTAAAAGTAGTCGCAGATTTGTTACCACATCGTCCCTTGGAGTCTGTACCAATCCATGGCTGGCAGATCTTCGCGATGCCAAAGGTGAATGCCTCGACGCTGAGGATGGATCGTTGTTTCTGGTGGATAGTCGATGCGTCTGTTGCGTAAAGGCCCCTAAGCCGCAAGCGGGAGTCACTCATTGCACAATCAAGCGAGGTGCAGCGCATGCACAGATGGCCGCCGACAAAGCTCGCAAGATTTGAGAATGTGGCGATCATTTTGGCTGCTGTGCTTCAACGGCATTGGCCTCGATGACCGCGATGCACTGCAGCTTGATGTCTTCGTCAACCGAGTTTCCTGTAAGGCGCTTGTAAACCGATAGAACCTGGTGAACTCTGACAGCGATGTTTTGATCGAGCGTCGGTCCTGCCCAGTGATGTTCTGGGCTTCAGTTGGACAACAACAGAGAAGGCGCAATCGCAGGAAAGGTCTCTCAACAGGGGCTTGTTTTCAAGGAAGTCATCGACGTCAAAGTGGGGATCGTCACCATAAAGACGTGAGGGCGGAGCGGCAGCGACGAACATAACGACAAGCACAAACAAGGACAAAGCGACACCACACACCGACAGACACAAAACCAACGATGACACCCCCGTCAACAACAATGACAGGCACAGCGAGTTCCGGAGACACGACGTGACGCGCACAACGACGAACACGACAACTTTCTGGTACCGCACTCGAATTACCGTTCCCAGACTCACACACACGCACAGACAACACGAGAATGTATGAAACGGTACACACGACATTCTATGGTATACTTCCATGTATCGATCCAGAAACGCCCAAACAAGCAAGCTCTACAATCTCTAAACACCAACAGAATCAACCCGCACCGGAACAGCCCTCGTCTCACTCCCAGCTTCCGTCTTTCCTTCCTGCTTCCCCTCCTTCTCCCGCTTCTCCCTCTCCAACCGCTCCAACAACAACTTCCTCCTCCTGACATCCTCCGCTTTGGCATTCTTGTACCCCTTCAACCTCGCCATCTTCTGCTCCTCCGTTTCCTCTCCACCGTTCGCTCCGGGCGGAACAGTATTGCTTCTCTGGCCCAGCGCGCTCATGGGTTCCTCCTCACCATCCGCGGTCGTATCCGACGTGCTCGAGTTGAGCACGATCAGCTCCTTGAGTGAAGGCAGCGAGGGTAAGAGCGACGACGTGCTGAACTTGGATACGATACCGCCGATGCTGCTTTCGGATTTGGTGGGCGATTCTGTACCGAGGTCGTTCTCGTTTGCTGGAGACTCGACGATGGTCGATGCTGAACGGCGGAATGAGTGGGCGCTGTCCTCGGCACCGGGCGAGAGAGGTGATGGCGACGCAGGACCGCTGGAGGTAGACAAGGGAGGCAGCGTGGCCGATCTGTGCTGCGGCTTAGGGTGTCCGTCCTTGCGATCCGACCAGCTGGGTTGTCGACCGTGCGAAGAGAAGCGCGCGAGCGGGTTGTTGCGGGAAGACGGCGTTTCCGCAGATGGCGAAGTAGGGTGCGATGCCTCTCGTTCCAGTCGGCGCTGCGTACGACGGTTGGCGAGCGGAATGTTCTTGTACAAGAATTCGATCGCAATCGCCACTCCATCCTCCGAGCGAATCTTCTCACCTACACCTTGCGCCTTCTCCACCATGACACGATCCGAAGCAGCGCTCTTGAGTGCGTCCGTGAGATCGCTTACACTCAGACCGTTGACCTTGGCACCAGCGCCGAGCTTTTGCACCCTATTGGCCCAGAAGAACTGATCACCAAAGAACGGCTTGATGAGCGTCACGAGACCAGCTCGCAATGATGCACCCGTGGTACCAGCACCTCCGTGGTGCATAGCAATGTCGATCTGAGGGAAGAGCCAGTCGTGCGGTACCGAGTTGACGACGAACACGTCATCCGGAATCTCGATCTCGGGCTCGTGCTCTTCCTCGGTGCCCGTGTCTTCGCCCTCGGTGTGGGAGGACGCAGAGTGCTGATGCTGCAGAGGCGGTTTGCCATCGTGCTTGGTCTGCTGCTTTTTCTTCTTCTTGGGCTTGGAGCCACCTCGGCCACTCCATCCTTTGGCAACGATAGCGCGTACGTCAGACTCCTTGACCGCCTTCATGATGTTGGCCGAGACCTCCTCTGCATTTTCGATGGTGATGGAACCGAAGCCAATGTATGCGATCTTCTTTCCGTCCTTCTTTGCGCGTTCCAGGAAGTCCGACATCTCCTTGGGTGGCGACCAGTTGGACTCGGGGTTGTCGAGGAACCAGTAACCCGAGATCTTGACACGGTCACCCCAGTCGTTGGGCATGGGAACCACAGCGGGCGAAAAGTTGTAGATGAAGGGCACGGAGTCTGCGTCCATCTTGGACATGTCTGTAGGACCGATACCAATCATGTGCTTGCGCCAGCGGTTGATCTGGCCACTGGTGGCGACCCACATGATCTGGTCAAACAGCGTGTACGAAGACGAGTTGTAAGACGGTCCCATCTCGATCGACGGGACGCTGAATGCTTGCGGGTATGCTGAAGTCTTTGTCCAGGGCATGGTGAAGGCACGGAAGTAAGGGATGCCGAGACCTTCGGCGACGTGGATGCCGGCCATGGTCGAGGGACTCTCGATGAGCAGATCGGCGCCCTGACACTCTTCCCAGCACTCTCGCAGCAACTCGTCGAGCCAAACACGGAACTTGCCGATGCTTTCCTTGAAGAAGGCAGGGGAGAAGATGCGGTGCTCGACACTGAGCTTCATCAACGCTGCAGGATCACCACCCACACCACGATACTCAATGCCATGCCCTTCGACCCAGCCACGGTATTCGGGATGTGAGACGATCACAGGCGTGTGTCCATGCTGCTTGAGCGCCTTGCAGAGCGCAATATACGGCTGGACGTCACCGCGCGAGCCGATGGTGAGACAGTAGATGCGCATGGGCGAGATACGAATCGAATCGCGCATGACGTTGCGGTCCATGTTGACGACCTTGGGCAGGAAGGCGAGCTCTTCGGGCTTGAACACGGGCACCTCGGCGGTGGCATCATGCAAGAGCGTTTGAGTATGGCTCTTGATGGGTGCGTGACCAGCTCCAGCAGCCTCGTCCACCTTGGTAGCGTGACTGTCTTCGCTCGTAGTGTTGAGGCTGGTGCGTTCGGCATCTTGCTTCTGATGCTGCTTGGCTTCGATGAAGCGCTTGAGCGTTGACAGCACCAAGTCGCGGCTGTCCTTGGAGGTAAAGTCGAAATACATGTCAGAATGCGCTGTGATGTGCACGACGAGGCCGAAGTGGTGCCAGAACATGGAGCGGTAGGTGTCGACGCCTTGAAGGTCACTGAGTGGTACCTTGATCTTGAGATCGCGACCAACGGCTCTGCGCCAGAAGAGCAAGTAGTCGAGACCGATGGCCATGGTTCCGTGGGTGTGGAGGGTGCGAACGAGCTCTGTCTTGACGAGATGAAGCTGCTCGGGATGATGAGGGAGACCAAACGAGTGGCAGAATTTGTCTGCGAGCGACTGCTTTTGATCGTCGGACGAAAAGTTGCTATCCGTCGAGTTGTCTTCGACATCGGCCTCGCCCTCAAGATCGAGGAGAGGAGCGGGCACGGACTGCAACATCTCCCTGTATCCAGCAGAATACTGAACGATCTTGGACGCTTTAAGAGCTTCGCGAAGCAAGTCGACAAAGGCAGCGCGGTTGTGAGTGACACCAAAGGCGACTTGGGTGGTGTGGCACTTGAAGCCAGGGTTCTTGGGACAGTCGACAAAGACGTTGCCGCTTGACCAGCTGTGATCGAGTTGGTGGCGATCGGCACGCTGTTGATGCTCTTCGATGATGTGCATCGCCTCCTTTTCATTGACGGCGCCCATGAGGACGTCGATGTGGATGACTTTTGCGACTTGCATGAAAGCAGCCGAATCTACGCCGACGATGCGCTCGAGAGGGATGCTGATTCGTACCTTGTCGGCGGTGTTGCGAGCATGGAAAGCAGCGGCCTCGAGCTCTTTACGCCAATCGAGCGCGGCTTCCTCGGTCTTGAACTCAATCGAGCTGTACTTGAGGCCCTCTACGAAGCGAATGACGTTGGGTTGCGACCAGTCGATAGGGAGCACTGCATACAGATTGGAGAGACGAGCCGACAAGAGAGGCTTGTAGAGCTTGTTGCTGGCAGAGTAGGCATTGAACGAGTCCTTCCGCAGTTCCATCCAGACTCTGCGCTTGGGACGCATCTTGCCGGGTCTGTGGATGATGGCGGGGCCGGATTTGAGGATGGGATTCTCGACATTGGGATCGGATGGAGCGCGAACGTCGGTGGAGTCCTTGCTGACGGTGAGACCGGCTTGGTGATGCTCGATACCGTTGTGATTGTTGCGAGCGGCATCAGGGATGTATGCGAGGAAGCAGACACGACGATTGGTAAGGAAGAGGCTGCCTTTGATGAGCACGGTCTTCATGAGGACAGCGCTGTGGTCGACAATGAGCTTCTCTGGCTCGTTTGGCTGCGAAAGGGATTTGCACTCGCCAAACTCTTCAATGATGGCCTTCATCTTTTCCTCTGCGGAGACTTGGACGGGAGCGCGTGTGCGGACGTTGTCGCCGGGTCGAGCACCGTCCATGGAACCAGAGCGACGATGTTCTGCGTCATCCTTTGTACGGTTGAGCTCGTCTACCTGGTGCTTCATTTTGTCGGTGTCGGGCTTTTCATGCGAGCTGCGCAGTATCTTGGCATCGTCTGTGTCATGCTGATCGTCATCCTGGTGGTCGTGCTCGTCCTCCTCGTCGATATCGTCCTCATCTTCATCGGCATCGTCATCATCATCCGAGAGATGCTGCAAGGTTTCGAGACGAGCGTCGGCCAAGAGCTCTGCAGCGCCGGCTTGGTTCTGACTGGTGAGATGATCATTGTTCCCGATCGAGTATGGGCTTCTCATCTCTTGTTCTGTGGGAGGAGCGTTGACGCCGATGGTGGAACGGATCTTGGCGTCGACCTTTTTGAGGGTTCGACCTAGCTTGGATCTTGCTCGGGTGGATTCGTGCTGTTCTGAGGACTCGGCCTCTTTGCGCGATTGATTCCATGCTGCTGTTTGTTCCGGCGTGTCGGCATTGACATCTTGTGGGCGAGCTTGTGTTTCGGCAGATACGGCGGTCTGCTCGTCATGACGATCTTGAGCCTTGGATTGGGAATCCTTCTTGGACATGAGAGCGGCACCATTGAGGAGACCGGCCAGACCATGACCATTTTTATGCTGCTGTTTGGATTGTTGGGATGCGTCTTCTTGGTGGTCAGAGGAGGTGTTGTTGTCGTTGGGCTGATCTAGAGGGTTTTCCTGCTCGCTCTCGCTGGTCTTGACCAACTCGACAGTGGCACCGAAGCTGTCATGGATGTTGTTGACGCTCGCGCGGGAGCCGAAGAGAGGGCGGAGGCCCATGGTGGTGGAGGAGGGGTCAGCCCTGGCGGCTAGAAAGGCGGAGTGGGCTGTATGCAAGTCGTCCGGGATGAATGTGCTTGGCGAAGCGATTGTTGTGGTGGAAGGAGGGAGGGAAGGCGGCGCAAGTGGTTGGAGATGATCTATAAGGAAGGAATCCGACGCATACAGCTTGGTTAGTGACAAAGCAGGAAAGGCAAGAAGCTGAGCTTGCTGAGCATACGTTTATCTGCAGCTGAATGCAGTCAAAAACTGAGCAATGAACCGTGCGTGTTGGCTTGGCTGCCTGCGGATGGCCTTTTGTCCCCGTTGGTCCGTGGAGTGTGACACTCTGACTGACGCTTGCATGATGCGCGTTGCTGCAACCGTACCAGAGCAGAGGATCCGCTTAGCTTTTTGAGCTGAAAATCAATTTTAGAGTTGACTTAGCCGACCGACGCTTTGCTTCCTCGAGCCTTGCTCTTCCCGAATTCATCACGGCTCTTGCAGTCCGGTCGCCAGATGGTGATCAACAAAAAGTTTCAATCGCATCTCGTGGTTGGACGCACTTCAGTCGACAGACAAACCTGCTCGAACCGTCGGCGAATGAGCAATCAAACGCCACAGAGGTTGCGTAGATGTGCAGCGGTGGTCGACTGTATGCGTTCCAGTTTTGAATTTTTAGTTTGGTCACGGATAAGCTGATCCGGTCAAGTTTGTCCGGTTACGCAGGGTCCTAGTCTCGTGGCAGCTCAAAAGCGTCAGCACCATTGACCATTTTGCTTTGGTCTTGTCTGCGCTTGAGGCTCGCTCTCGTAATCGTCACATGTGATGACTTTATTTCACTCTCAGCTTTCTACCTCGGTCAAGAGAGTCTCAAGCTGCTCGACGGTCGATGTCTGCGGCAGAAGCAAGCTCGGTTGCATGGGATTTGAGGCGTGACAACCGAGCTTGCTTGGCGTGCGCAAATTACATAGTAGTGCAATAGCTTATAGTTGCAACTGTGTTTTGAGCGGATATAACGCGTCCGAATTAGTTTAGTGGCTATGACGGCGCCTTGTCAAATAGTCTCCGCGCAGAACAACACGGCGCAGACCCGGGTTCAATTCCCGGATTCGGAGTAATCCTTTCTTTTTGCCTTTTTTTGATGTTCTTGAAGTCTAGCCTCAGCTCAACGCTCTCTTTTTGTGTCGTCGGGTGAGCTCAGGGAAGTCACAGTGACGAGAGGTGGTATCTTATGAAACGCCGTTCATCATTGAGAGAGAAATGCGGAGTTGAGCGAGCAAAAATGTATGCATGCCAAGAGAGTCAGCAACGAACAACTCTTGCTCGCCGACAGTGATGGCGTCACATCAAGACGTCAATTGGACTCAACCGTCGGACCACTTGACCGACCGATAAGACAACTACACCTTCGGCTCCACTGGGGCTCCTGACATCGTCCGCCGCGAGCAAAAAGTTGAGCGTCCCTTTCAGCTATCCCGGACAAGAAAGTGCAAAAAAAGGTTGAGAAGTGTTCTCCGAATCCGGGAATTGAACCCGGGTCTGCGCCGTATTTACCTGCGCGGAGAACTTGGAAAGTCGATCCTGGAAAGATGACAAGGCGCCGTCATAGCCACTAAACTAATTCGGATCCGATTGATGTCTAAGCGAGCGCATAATGCAATTATATACTCTGTAAATACCTTCTATGTTTGTGGAAGATAGCAAGCAAGACGTCTTTGAAGAATACGTACATGCGGAAGGGATCGATTGCGAGATGAAAGTGTACAGTGATGCACAGATAACTTTAATGTTCGAGAAAATGGATCAATCGAGCTGCTGCCAAGCCAAAAGGTCCATCTCTCGGTCTTCAGGTTCCAAGTGCAGCGGGATCCCATTCTCATCCAGCAGCAGAGCGAATCCAGGCCTTCCGTCTGCATTGCCTTCCCCTTCGCCTTGCTCCTCTCTAGCCTGCTGCTGCTGTTGTTGAGGAGCCTGATCACCGAGCAAACCGTCGAATAGTCTGTGATAGCACGAGTACCCAGGAGCGTTGAAGTGGCCATAAGGGTTTTGCGAAGAGATAGGCTTGCCGCAGAGATAGCAGTAGTGCGTCTGGCACGATTTGCAGGTCATGTGATTGCATCCGTAGGATTTCTCTATGGCAATACCGCACGTGGGGCATGGCGTGGTGTAGTCTGAGAGCCATTTTTGAGTCTGCTGCTCTTCCTCGTATTTCCGCACCATCAATTCGAGCGTCTTGTGGCCGAACTTTTGCTCCATGAGTGCTCGATCGGGTGACGATGGGGAGAGTGAGAGGTAGCGTCGGATCAGCTCGGATTGGAAAGAGAAAGGGCATGATGTAGGACCGTGCCATGAGCGAGAACACCATGCGCAGAAGGCGAAGCCGCAGGAAAGGCATTCGCGGAATCGCTCCCAGTGTCCGGAGTTCTCGTCGGAAGAGAGTCTGACCACAGGGGCTTGACATCCTGCTCGTGGACAGTACGAAACAGAAGGGTCGGCCTCCATCTTGGCTTTCACCGTGAGCTCGTCAAGTCGGGCCAAGCGTGTCGTGCCCAGAATTGAGCTGAGCTCCGAGCGTGTTACCAGACCGACAACAGCTTTGTCGTCCTCATCTTCCGCCTTGTTTGGATGATTCGGAGACTTTCCGTTGAGACACTGCGACTTGGCTGTCGTAATGAGGTTCCCTTCTTGATCGACCAGATTCTGCTTCTCCCTCTCGCTCCACAGCGTGACGCATTTTGGGTCAGGACACCGCTTTGCTTGGCGGTGGAAGCCATCGTCGACCAAGCTGGAGAGGTAGCCGGCGAGGCAGTCTGAGCAGAAGACATGGCCACAGCCCGTGAGCTTGGTACATGCTCTTCCCTTACGAGTTTCCAGGCAGATGGCACAGTTGAAAGAGGCTGTGTCAAAAGTGGTTCGGGTGCAGAGTCGTGAGTGCCCAACGAGCTGAGCTGAAAGCAGCGGCTGTGCTTCTGGCGAGGATAGGTGCTCTTCGAACCGCAAACTTGCTTGACCCTTTTCGGAAGCAGGGTCGGCATGTTGCAGGAAAGCCGGAGAATCGTCTGCAGTCAACTCTTCTTCAATCAGAGATACCCACATACTTTCGGAGAGGTAGGTGGCCCAGATATAGAGAACCTCGAGTCCCATCATCTCTTGGTACTGATCATCGAGCTTGCGGAGGATCCATGATCGGTCTTTTGAAGGTTGACGAGCTGACAGCCACGGTGCTGTAAGGCTTTCGACCATGGGTTTTTGCTCGGCTGGGTATCTTGGCGGAAGACGGACTCGCAAGAGAATGGGCGAGAGATGGGCGAGTGGTGCAAGCTTCGTCAAATGGGGCCGTACCGATTCGATCTGAGAGGTAGGCCGTGGTCCAGGCTGCGGCCTGTACCCATCACCTTCTGCCGCACGAAGATTTAGTCTGCCCAGCCCATCCATCGCTGCTTCTAAGGTCGTGCCATTTGGTGAGCTTGAAGTGCTATTAGATTGTGTAGTGCGTCCAATTGTGAAAACGGCGGGCTTGCCAGGCTGAAAGGCATTCGCAGCTGCGTTCAGGTTACCAGATCGGCGTCCTTGACTCCTGCTGTTGTTCCTCTTCGGTGACGGCTTTGATGATGGTTCTGCTGAGGCTGTTGTAGTAGATTGTGAGGCTTCTGTTGCTTGAATAGAATGTTTGGAGCTGGAAGCTGGCGCCAAAGCGCTGCCGGCGTCGTATGCGTAGGTCTCTACCGCTACCCGGGTGGGCCTCGGCAATGTGACTGGGAGGTAGAACTCGAGCACCGGCTCTGGCTGATTCTGAATGAGCTTCACCCTTGTTTCGGTTGGCCTTTGAGATCCTTCGCCAATATTGCTGTCATCTGAAGGAGCAAAGATGGATTCGAGCGCAACGATCTCGTCTTCCTGTCTTTGACGACATTCCTCCGGTACCGCTTGCGCCACCATCTTAAGAGAAGGCTGTGAATGCTATGAGGAGGTAAAAGCGCTCGAGCGCCGCTGTATATCCTGTATCTGCATGTGCTGAGGAGTCCGGGTGGGATGCTGTTGAGCGACGCGGATATTGGTTGTAGAAAGAAGGAAACATGCTTGCCACTCGAATGGAGTTACAAACTAAAATGGCTGGGCTCAGTTTTGATTGCCGAACGGCGGAAGCGGAAGCGGCAGCAGAGCAGAGCAGTGTTGAAAAATTTAAGCTGTTTCCGTGTGGAGGTGATTTCTTCGAAAGAAAAGGGTCCAATTTTTTGTGTCGATCGACCGAGAAGAACTGTCGACCATCGTCTCTTCGTCCTTCACCATCATCAACCGAGAACCACCATCACTGAACATGGTGCGATTCAAGACGCGCTGGCTGCTCCTAGCCATCGACGACAAGCCACTGTGCTCAGCATCGCCCTTCCCTACACCATCACCGAATGACAGTGCACAGCCCACCTCATCCGCAGCGATCCTTTCCGCTGCGCAGCAATCTCCCCAGGCATCAGGCTCCAAAACCGCCCTTACTCCGCAACACATCACACGGCTTCTTAGAGCGTCGCTGGTCTACAACTTTGGCGATGTTGCTGCTGGCGCATTTGGCGGCGTGTTGACGTGCAAGTACTACAGCACGCACACTGGAACGGCTATTGTAAGGTGCTCGCGCGATGCCGCCAGGCTGGTATGGGCAAGTGCTACAATGATCTCAAGCCCAGTAGAGATGGCAGCTGATGGAGGAGCAAGCTCGGTGTCCAAAGCGGCCTCATTGAGGATAAGAGTCATTCACTGCGGAGGGACGATCAAGAAGGTGCAGAACAAAGCGATTGAGCTGGATAGGAAGTTGATAATGCGTCTCAGAGCCAAGCAGAAGAGACTCGCTGCGAGCTCGAAAGCGGCTGCTCCAGCAATCACTCCGTCGCTAGCTATGTCTTCGATGGAAGATAAAGCTCCCATCGCCAAAGCGATTCCGATCGCACCTACCGATGATGACGAAGATCTTGGCGAAGCACTCGATGCCGATACTCCCAGTGCAGAGGCTCCCGCAATCCCAACAGTAACAACGCTGCAAGCAGATCAGAGCAGCAAGTCCAAGTCAAAGCAAAACAGCATCGATCCAGAAACGCAAGCTCTGCTGGCAGAGTCACGAAAGCAGATCAACTCCATCTCACTGTAGGCGCTCCATCGCACATCCCTGCCTCTCTTCACTGTGCAGCTTCGCAATATACCCAACTTTCACGCAAAATACCACTTCTCAGCTCGTCTTGTTATGCAACCTACATCTACTTTTAGCCACCGACCAGTACAAAACTTTGGTGGAATCAAAAGAAAGACGAAGGTGAACGGTGCAAAAATGAACCAAAAAGAAAGAAGATCACTCCGAATCCGGGAATTGAACCCGGGTCTGCGCCGTTTTTCTGCGCGGAGAACACTGACAAGGCGCCGTCATAGCCACTAAACTAATTCGGACGCGGATATATTAGCCGCAGGTCACGTTGCATATATATATTGATGAGTGTACTCCGGCACAGGGCGTTGGATGACGAGTGATCTTGATGCATATATCAGAGCAACATGAACCAGCAACGCAGACTCAAGACTGGATGAAAAGTGATTCTGATATGATGGATTCGATGAGGTGTGAGATACAAGAGAGTTTGGTGCACTACTGCTCTGCATCAGTGAAAAAGCTGGCGAGCCTTCGGCCAGCCATCTGAAGGAAGCTCTGTCTCTCCCTTGCGTTGGCTACCAAGCTCGGTGGAAGCGAAAGGTAGCCGATCTTGTCTTCCACCACGGGCAGCAATGATTCAGCAAGACCCTGCATCAGTGCGTTCCGGTCAAAGTGCGATCCTGCGCCTGAACCGCCGAACAAAGGTGCAGGCGAAGACCTGGCTCCAGCTAGCGACGAGATGCTCGAGGCACGGTCCGTGTTGAGCGTGCGGAAGAACTCGATGTGTCGGATGAGCAGCACAAGGATCAGTTCGATGGCATCGAGCTTCGAGGTCGACGAGGCGCGCAATGTCGATTTGCGCGATGACAGCTGGCGCAGCGCAACAGAGCGACGTTGAGCCGGAGACAGCTCGCCGGCTGACACCTCGCCAAGAGCGTCACGAGCGATCTCGTCCAGCTCGTCTTGACGCACAGTGTCGACGTTCTCCAGCAGCGTCTCGATGTTTTCCAGCCCTTGCAGCTCTTTGGCCACCGAGTCCGTGTAGTCGTCGAGGGCAGCAACTAGTCCGCCGATGCTAGGAACAGTGGACGCAGCAGCAGAGGCGCGTTGCGAGCGGAGGAAGCCAGCTCGAGAAGAGTCGCCGTCCATGCTGTCCTCGCCCGCTCCGTACGGTGTGCGCGATCGCTCGCGGTTGGCCGCCAGCGACGGGATCAATACGGGCCTCACTCTGGCAGCGTTACTGCCTCGTGCATCGCTGGCTGCCTCGAGATATGAGAGCAAAGCCATCTGCAGTCTCACCACCATCGCACCCACCTTGGCACTGAACGCATTCTCTTCTTCCACTCCTGCGCCGTTATGAGGCGCCTCGCTCGAAGCTCGCAATGCCCGCAGAGAAGCGGTCGGCACGCGGCTTTCCTCCCGCTCCGCTTCGTTGTAAGGGACGATGCGCGATCGCCACGATGCAGTGTTGAGGTAGACGGCTGCAAAGGCTACGATGGCAGTATGGAAAGGCGCAAGTGGGCTGGGCGCCTGCTGGGCGTCGTCGTCGAGCGAAGGCATGATAAGGACAAAGATAGCAACCACGAGGTGGGCCTGTCCCAGCTGTGCGAGCGAGCAGTACTCCTGCAGTGGTGCACGTAGAACTGTAAGCAACGCGTCTCGGTGTGCAGTAAGGAGGGCCAAAGCGTGGCGAGGAGCCGCTGATGCAGAAGTCGGTGCCAGTGCTTTGGACGCGCCGAAAGCACCTTGTCCCGATGCTCCACTGAGCGAAATGCCAGCTGACGTGCTTGCAAGGATGCTGGTCGTCAGCTGCAGCACAGGCGTGAGCAATGCATTGTATCGTTCCGTAGCGGCAGGCAGGAAACTGTCGAGGTCAACAAACTCTTGGTCCTGCTCCGGGCGGGCCGCGAGGTAGTCTGACTGCGCGAGCACGTCAAAGATCTTGGCGTTGAGCAATCGTTCTGCACCATCGCGCGTCTGTGCCATGCGGTTGAAGAAGGCGAGGCGTGCTTCATAGACGTAAAGTGCATTCAGGCTGGCGGGATCGGGACGGAGCGTCTCTTGCAAAGCCAGGTCCGAATCTCGCAACGCCGTGACAAAGCTCTTGATGTAGCCCTTGCGGTCGAGCAGGTCGAGGCACCTCGAGCCTGCACGACGGGAAGAGCCGCTGGACGAGGGCGGCGCATCGAGCGCACACAGCTTGTCAAGCAACGTAAAGGAGATGGTCTTGGAAAGATCGCTAGCATCGAGCGCGTCGCGGCCAAGCACGTCCATCAAGCGTTCAGCATGGGAGAGCAGCAGGGTTCGAGTTCGTGCTTCCAGGCTGCTCGTCTGCGTACGGCCGCCAAAGATGTTGGTGGTCGTAGTCGAGACACCGCCCACCGACACGGAATCATCGAGGTCGGTGGCGATGATGGACGCTGAGTCGTTGATAGCGGCCTCGCCAGTACCATCGGCGCCGCTTCCGGACTTGACCAGCTGAAGGAAGTTGATGAGTGCCGAGTAGAGGTTGCCACGAGCCAGGGTGGTAGTCTCGAGCCTGAGCACCGAGTCGACGAGTGCCCGTAGCGTCGTCAAGAGCCTGTCTACGGGAAGAGCATCAACGGTTTCGAGATCGAGAGCACCCGTCGTCAACTCGATGCGATGTTGTCGCAGCGAGGTGAGCAGCGAGAGCACAGCACCTGCGACAAGGTCGGCAGACGGCACATCCAGAGCGCCGGCATCGGTGGAAGGCGTTGCAATGCGTGGCAGTAGCTCCGACAGGCAGTCGAACATGAGACCAGATCGGACCTCGGTGCGTAGCAGACCGGCGGCGCGGGCCAACACCATGTCGAGCGTGTGTCGCCATGCCTGCAGCACACGTCTGCGCGAGAAAGCTACTGCCTTCTTCGCGTTCTGCGCTGAAGCCCACTGCAGCACAAACGCCGCTTGTTCCAAGAATGGGTTGGCCTGACCTGCATCGCGCAGGCTGCCCTTCTGCTGGAGGAGAGTCTTTTCGCGTACGAGGATGGCGAGCACGGCGCCCAGATCAAACAGACGAGGACCAACAGCTGCATCGGGCCGTTTGGCGAGGTCGAGCTGTTCGGGAGTGATGACAGTGATGTTCTGTCCCAAAGCTTCGCGGTCGTCGTACCATTCGAAGTCGAGGCTCTGCAGGATCTCGAGGAAGCGGACGCCGCCAAAAGTGCGCACTTCAGCACCACCCGCGCCCAGACGGAAGTCGCGTTCCGTGCCAAGCAGGAGATCGTCCTCCTCGGCGCTGTCGTCAGCATCAACGCCGTCACCTCCGCCGATGGTGGCATTCGAGCCAAAGAGGGCGGCGACAACGCGTGCTGCTCGCGAATGCATGCCAGCATTGAGGAGCGAATGCAGTTCGAGCGCAGTGAGCTCGAGCAGCGAAGCACGCATGCGAAGTGAAGCCGTGACGCGGTCGACGGTCGTCTCGATAGCTTGACCATCGGCAAACTGCACCAAGCCCAGCGCAGCTGAAGCTGTCGTCAGAGCACCACGCTCAGCAGGCACGAGCGAGAGGCTGCGCAGCTGCTGCACCACGTAATCCTCCTTGGTGCGCAGGTATCGGAGCGTCGCAGCGCTAGTGAACGGATGAGTGCAGAGGCGCAGGATGAGCGAAGTGCACTTCTCCGCGAAGCCCGGAGATCGCTCAGCGAGGCTGAGGAAGGCTGCGCCGTCGCTATCTGACTCTGGGCGGAGGAGCGCAAGGATGGCATGGATGGCGCTGGGGGGAGCAGTCTGCGCATCGGGGTCGATGATCACCTGCTCTTCGGGGCGCACCGCCCGCAAGTCGTAGCCGAGCAAGAGATGGGCAACGTTGGGTGCGGGCTGGTTGAGCTCAGTTCCGGCAAGCAGAAGGTTGATGATGGCGATTTGAATGGCTTCCACGGCATCACCGGATGCCAGAGCAGAGGTGCCTTCCAGGTTGTCGCTGGATGCTTGCAAGTCTGCATCTTCGTCCTCGTCGAATTGTGACCCTCCAGCAAGAGCGTTCAACCTATCGATGACCTTGGCGCCACCTGCATCTCCCGAAGACTCGGCCTCGAGTCGTCCAACGTAGCCTGCCTTGACTCGACCGGCCTCGTCGCTCATTTCGAGCAAGCCGACAAGACGGTTCATCTTGCGACGGTAACCCATCTCGCCGAAGCGGTCGACTGCACTGAAGGCGGCGGTGCGAGCAATAAGTCCGAGTAAACGTACCGAGAGTAGCGCGACGTCGTCGCGAACGCAGTTAATGAGCAAGGCGATCTGCACGACAGACTCGTGGGCGTGCAGCAGCTGGATGTCGAAGCTGCTGTACGAGCCCGAGTTGCCGACGCGAGTCGAAACGTCAAACGGAAGCTGGACGCCATTGAGCTGACTGTCGACCAGGGTGGGGATCAACACCTGCACAAAGAGATCCTGGTATCGGAGCACGCGGTCGAGGATGCTGAGAACGTGTCGAACGGAGGATCCATAGTAGAAGGTGCTGGCGCGGTTCTGGTTAATGGCCTCGAAGGCAGCTAGACCAGAGCCTGGGACAAGGATTCCGAGCATCTCACCCACCATCTTTGACCCAGTCAGGATGCGGCGCATGAGGAAGAAACCAGGATGCGAAGCCAGCTGAGTGAGGAGCGCCGGATCCGAGACCGCGTCAGCCCGCTCGCCGCCCCGAAGAAGGGCTGCCAAGTCGAAGGAACGCAGAGAGCGTTCGACAAAGTCAAGACATGAAGCCACCACACGCCATTGCTCGGCGGGCTCGATGTAGTCGCGCGTGCGTGCTTTGAGGAAGACGTGGTCGATGACAAAGTCGACGTAAGGTTCGACGGATCGTAGCTGCCTGCGTTGGTGCTGTTGGTATGCTGGCTGTGTCTGGCCTTGGATTTGCTGCTGTGGCTGCTGACTGTACGAGACGATGGTGCTGAAAGGGTTGGCGACGGAAGCCGACGTCGAGGCGGTGTCGGTGAGTGCATTCGAGCCTGCTGCAAGTGCGCTAGGAGGCAGCTGGACGAGGGCTTTGAGGAAGTTGACGAAGCTTGTGGATCCAGGATAGGTGCGGAGGGGCACTTCGAAGTTCTCGAGTTCGTAAAGGACACCCTTGGAAGCGAGCGGCTTGAAAGAAGGACCGAACGAGGTACCGTTGCCATTGAGGCGCGACTTGGCGGCAGCGTCGCCAGAGGGGATGAGGCCACATTCGTCGAATCGATCCCAAAGCTGTGTTGCGATGGCCGAGAAGCGGGCCTGAGCCGCAGGGCTGCTGTTCGAGTGATGCAGGAAAGCCGAAAGGGCATCGAGGATGCTCGCCTTGAGCTCGACAGGGATAGGGCAGGTGAGAAGCGTGAAGAGTTTGTCGAGTGCATTGTACGATGAGTTCTGCAGCAAAGCATCGCGGGCTGGGTGCGAAAAGTAGACGACATTGCGGAAGAGGCGGACAAAGCCAACCAAGAGGGTCTCTTCGTTTTTGGGCATCGCCAGCGTCTGGTAGCTGGAAGGATGGAAGGAAGAAGAGTTGACGGCTTGGTGGAAGGTCTCGACGTAGTAGTTGATCCAATCAAAGAATTTACTCCACGAGACCAAGCGGGCTTCGCCAGTAGCTCCACTCTGGCTGCTCTCCTGATCGAGCAATGCGTAGGCCTGGCTGGCGCTCTGAGGACCTGAGGACATGGCGGCAAGCATGTTGAGCAATGCACGTTGGTGACCTGGCTCGCGCACATCGATGGCCCAAGCGAGGAAACGCGTCGTTCGGTTGTCAGGTCCCACCCAGAAGGGCAATCCGGCTTCGGGTCGTCCTCGGCAGAGTAGCGCGATCAGGTCGAAAAGAGCCTCAATGTCGTACCTGCGCTCTGGGGGTACCGATGAGCTGCCTCGCGCACTGACACCTCTGGACAGGGCAAAGGCAGCGTCTTCCTCGGAACGCTGAATGCGTCGAAGCATGGGCAGCATCACCGAGGTGGTGCCAACAGCGAGGTTGTGGATCTGTTGCACGACGTATTCGCGAAACTCGGCATCCACCTCGTCATCCCACCCATTGGCATTGCTGTCGACCACATCGCCAGCAGCAGCGTCTGCTTCGGCAGCGACTGCATCTTCTTCCTCTCCGAAGAGCGCGTCGATGGTCTTTTGGCGGAAGGCGAGAATGCGCACAACGAGGAAGATGAAGGCTCCACCTGTGGGACCTTCTGCGCTGCTCGCTGCTTTGGAATCTTTGGATAGCGAAGAGCCTGTGATGGACTGCAGCACGAGATCCTGGATCTGCTCTTCGGAAATGCTAAGCTGGGTGCGGTAGGTGGGATTGCGGGAGAAGGCTTCGACGAGGAAGATGGACCATTGAAGAGCAACAGCACTGTTGAGCTCGCCGAGGGCCCACCTTTTGCGTGTGATCTCGGCGTGGGTGGAAGTGATGAACGAGTCGTCGTCGAGCAGCGACTCGACTGTGTTGCGGAGGGTGCCTCTGCTCGCACGATCCGCCATGGCAGCGCGTGCATCTGGCGTAGCGTCGATGGCACCGAGGAGCGCGGTGAGGATGTAGATAGTCATCTCGTCGTACGTCTCTGCTGAGACGGCAGCGAGCCAGCGAAGGATGGCTGAGATGTTGGAAGGGGTGAGAAGAGACGAAATCGAGAGCAGGTAGAGTAGGTGGCCAAGCTCGCGACGTTCTTCGCGCAGCCACCCGAGGCGATCGAGCTGAATTTCGTCGCTGAGTCGGCCACTGACGTTTGAGGAGGATGCAAGCTGTGTCGCAGACTGTGAGCTGCCGAGACCCAGGAAGTTCGATGTTTGTGTCTGAATGCCCTGATTCGTGTTGGTCGAGCTGGGCGCCTCGAGGGAAGCCTTGACGCGTGCTGAAGACTGTTTGACGTTGTCGATCTCTACGAGAATCCTTTCGGCCAGGGTGACTTTGCGGGCCGAGGTGGAAGCAGAACCAACAGAAGTCTCGATGCCGACGAGCGACTCGACGAGCTGCTCCATCTTGAATCCCATGCGTTGGGCTTCGACGTCCTCGTCAAAGGGCATGGTGAGCGCATTGCGAAGAAGCTCTTTGAGGCACGCTAGCAGAGCGAGTCGTTCACGGTGGTATAAGATGCATGCGACCTCGACGGCTGGACGGCCCCATTTTGCACGACCTGCGAGACCTTGTTGGAGCAAGGAGGCAGCGTAGTGTTCCGAAACTTGCAGTTCGCGAGCGAGAAGAAGCGACTGCTGTGCAAAGTCGGGGTTGAGGTTCTGGGTGTTGCCATTGATGGTGATTTTGCCGGACTCGATCTCTTTGCGCTCGACGTCCGACGGGCCACGAACCTTGCCGAGATTTGCGAGGTCGGAGCGGTTTCTGTCGATGGTGACAAACCAGTCATTGGAACGGGAGAGTCGGACTGGGTTGGATGCGGCCTCGTTGATGATGCGGTGAAGGCGCTCGAAGCGGGCAGGCTCAAAGACGGCGACGCCGCCTGCTGCGCTCGAGGTGGAAGCGGTGGGAAGGGCAGGCATCTTTGCAATGTGGAAGGTGGTGCGGGTGAGAGCGAATGTCCGGCGTGACCAAACCGCACGTGTCGATCAGTGCGAAGGTTGAGAAGGGCGAGAAAGAAGCTCAAACGAGCATACCAGCTTGCACCACCGCAAGTAGACGTGAATGCGGTAAGTGTGTGTCGAGGCACGTTGCAGCGAGTTACTGCTCTCCTCTTGCTGTAATGGCCGAAGCTGATGGAGTTCGCTGTATAGCGAAGGGATGATGTGGATGAGAAAGTGAGACAAGAAGGAAGAAGTGGATTATGATTTGGCTGTTGATCCTTGCGCCTGCGTTTCCGCGACGCGAAGAAGAGGGGAAAAAAATCAACAGCAGAAGCACACAATCCAAGTTTCCAGCCATTTTCAAGCGTGATCGATCGCGAGTCTCGATCGGGCGTCATTGACGGTCCCCGATTCGAGTTTGAATTTTGGCTCGCTTTTCTCGACCTCCTTTTTCCGAGGCTTTTTCACCATGCTCTAGGTCAGGCTGACCTTTGTCGACGAACGCCTTCTGATTCATCAGATTGCCGTGTCTCGCCTTCGGTGCGTCGACGAAGTTCGATTGTCAACGATACTGGGACCTTAAAAGATCAACTTAGCAGCTCTGACCAAATCGGCCCCACGCCATGTGATACGTTTAAGAGCCACCAACAGCCATCTCTCCTCGAAGCCCGTAACCACCAAATTGAAGCTGAGGGCGCAAACTTAGACTCCAGACGGTGTCGAGCATGTCTCAAGCAAGTGTGATGGATGCTGTCGTATCTGTAGTCAACCTCCGTCGTACTGTCATATGAGATCACGCCTCGGTGGCCGAAGCCGACGTTGGCACCGTTTTTTGCTGTTGCAGGACAACTCGCCTCCCACATGAGACGCCGAAACAAACCCACGCCAACAATTCATCTCGACCCTTGTCCGTAACCGATTCCGAGACTGGCGCAGTGCAGTGCGTGACCCTGCATCGTTGTCCTGTTTCGTGTCGTACCATCTCGCCTTGTCGTCTGCCACCAACAGTACTGGTATCGTCTGTACATACAGTAGACACGTTCAGACTGGCTGCACGGTCTGCATTAGCTGCGTTCTTTAGACCGCCTTTTTCGAAATCTTCTTGCCATGCAGAATCAATTTTGTTAGCCGAGGCTGTTCGCGTGTCAAGTTCCGCAAGGGCAGCAACGCCTTCTCAGAGATTTGCGACCGCCGGTAAATGTCGCTTAATGTTTTTTTTTCTCGTCGATACGATCAGCCCACGTCGCCGGTGCTGGTCTTTGCTGTACGTCGTGCATACCACTCAATGGCAAGCCTTTCGTCTGATGAAGTCGTACACCTTGCTACCCACCCTACTGTGTTCCTATTCCGTGTTGCCCGCCTCGTCTGGAGAGTCCCGCAAAGCTATAAAGAGCCTCCAATTTCGATGCTTGTCCTCCCCGGCCTCCCCATCTTCCACCAGACCTCCTTCCCTTACAATCGACTTGCTGTGCGAGTCCCCTCTCGAGTCCGTTTGATCCGCCTCACTCTCTCCTCCACTTTTTGCTTTTCACTTTACTTTATTCTCCCCGTTTTCCTTCTCGCCAAAATGGTGTTTTCTTTCCACAAGTCGACACTCGTCGTCGCTTTGGCCGCAGCCAGCGTTGGCTTCTTCGCTCCCTCCGTCGTTTCTACGGACGCAACGATGTACTGGGATTGCTGCAAGCCCTCCGGGGCTTGGCCAACCAAGGCTCCAGTGTATTCGCCGGTGGCTACGTGCTATTCCGATGGCAAGACGGTCGTTACGGGACCCAAACGCGACGACCCCAACTCTTCCGGTTGCGGAGGTGGCTACGACTACCAGTGCAGCTGCCAACAGCCCTGGACCGATGCTGTCAACCCTACTCTTGGCTACGCATTCACTGCCATGACCAGTACCACCGAAAGCGAGAACGAATGCGCTTGCTACGTCGTCAGTTTCTCCGGAGCTCAAGCCAACAAGGTCGGCACCCTCTTCTACCAAGTCATCAACGACGGTGGCGATGTCACAAGCGATGGACTCGACATCCTCGTCCCAGGCATGGGTGTGGGTCTCATGACCACCGGCTGCTCGAGCCAATGGAAAGGCTACGACACCAGCAAGTGGGGTGCTCAGTACGGCGGTCTCAACCAAGATAGGGCCGGATGCTACAACCTGCCTCCTGATCTTCAGCACGGCTGTCTGTGGAGGATGGATGACTGGGGTAACTCGGTCACTATGATGGGCAGACCTCAGCGAGTCAGATGCTCCAAGGCTCATATCGACCGCACCGGATGCCAGAGGAAGGACGAGCCCGCTGCTTCGTTCCAGGGCAAGTGGGACACTTCGCACAATGGTCCTGCCCCCGATGGATACACTCCCAACCCTTCTGTCTGCGGCATCGGCAGCTCGCAGCGCAGGTCAGATTCCCTTCCTTTCGCACCCGTCAAGCGCCATCACTCTGTCAAGCATCACCATTCTGCCAAGCATCAGTAACTGTCAGTGCTCGTAAAGGGTGAACATCGGTTTTTTCGCATTTCTCTTTAAGCGTGTGTCGTCAAAGTGTGGACCCCAATCTGCAAAAGTGTTTCAGAATGCGGAGGAGCTGGAATCGACCCAGCGGTGCTCTCACGATCGGTAGAGGAAAGCAAACGGGTGACAGCGAACACACGTCTTCAGCAGTGGCGGAGAGTGATGGGACCTGTGACACGTTTAGACGCGTGCTCCGTGAGAGGAACCATGTTCAAGAGCGACGTTGTCGTATCCTTTGTCTTTTTGCGACGGACCATATTTGTGTCAACGTTTCCACCGAAATGTGACAGCTACCTACTCAGCCTCGACAAGCTTTCCGTCTCTGTTCGGAAAACCTTCTTTCCAGCTGCTGAGTCGTAGCGTTTCGCGCTCTGCAAAACAATCGCATCGACTCGCATCGACTCGCAACTCGCAAATCACAGACAGCGCTCGAACAGAGATATCCAACTGTGCGCGAAGATCTTGTCGTTCCGCACTCTTCGTTCTTTCTTGAGTATATGAGTATGGAGTGTTGTTCCGCACTCGCTTCCTTCCGCTCTTCAAACCCAGCCTCGGACTTACAGTATCAACAAACTGCCTTCCGCTTCTCATCTCTCACCCTCTCCATTTGTTCCGCCCTTCGTCTCTCTCATCACTCCAACCACCATCATCGCGACGTGATTCACCTCAAGCCCTTTCGTTCTACACGATGGACCACGTCTCGCCGGAGCAAGCCAGGTTCTTGGCTGCAAATCTGCGCCTCCTGGACCGCGAGAGCCTCGCTGGTCTGGTCGGCGATCCGCTCTTGCTCGAAGCCTTTGTGAAGGCGATCCCTTTCGTTCAGGGCACTGCAGCCAACACTACCTTGCCCTCCGCTTCAAGCTCTACGCAGGTGTCGACCACGTCGATGACCCGCATTGCCGACCAACCTGTGGCCGATGTTGTGAACGCTTCTAACCCAGTCAACGTGGCGACTCCTGCTGGCGCGGCGATGGACACAAGCAACAACAGCGGCATGAAGGAGGAGCTCACTGCCGCTTCCGCTCCCGCCACGTCTTTTCCCGCTCCGGTCAACGAGACTCCAAGTGCTGTCACTCACTGGCCGTCCTCCGCTTCCGAATCTGACACGGAGGACGGTGACTCCATCCTCTTCGACCCTTCTCCCGCTTCATCGTCTCGATTTACTTCTCCCGACTTCTGGCTCCCTGGCACCGATCTCGCAAGCCGCGACTTTACTTGCCCAATCTTGATCCACAGGCTGCTCGTCACAAGCCCAACGTACAATCTCGTCAACATGGTGGTTCGTATCCTCAAGAATTATGGCCACAGTCGGACGGGTAAGACACAGTACCGAAGAGTGTTTATCGACATTGGCGGTGGTTTCGAAACGACGCTCAGAGTTCAGCTCAACGCAGACCTGTACTTCCAGTTCAGCAACAATAGCCAATGGACAGATGGCGCTATCGTTGCGATCCACAACATCGAGATCTCCAGGGGGCACTCTGGCAAGCACAAGTTTTGCTACACCAGCCGTTCAAGAATCCAGAAACTCGAGTATCCTTTTTGGTCCGACGTGCTCGAATGGCACCGAGCAATGGTCGCGCAGACCAACAACTAATGGTCCTCGTCCTCAAAATGGCTTTTGCCCCTCATCGTAGCTTTCTCACCATGGCTCTCACCCCTCGTCGTAGCGCTCTCGAGTCGAAAATGTCTCTGCCGCTCAAAATCTTGCTCGCGACACTTCTGTCAATCAAAAATCTTGTTTTGTTCGTTCCTGTCGTCTTTGTCTGTTCTAAGAAGTGTGTTCTTCAATGTCTATATATGAGTAGTGACGAGTGGCGAATAGCATGCTGAAGTGCATATGGAATCGCTGGGGACTGCAGGAAGTCCGCCTGGATCGGCGATTCAATTGTGCGGGAACAGAGAGGCAGGGCGCTCAAGCCACTCACAGTGAGCGCTCGCTCGCTCGCTTGGTGTACCGGCAAACAATGAGCGGAACCTGCCAAGCGGGACCTGACAAGCCGCTCATCAAAGATCGAGCATCAGCCCACAAATGAAGGCTCGACGACTTGGATTGCGTTCGTGATGGTGGGACCGATTTTCACACCTGCAGCTGATCAGACATTTGACACATGCACGCACGCATTGCGACGCCTCCCAAAAAATCCAGCGTGCATGAAACTTTGTATTGTTCCCACACCTCGAAGCTCGAGACTCTGCAATCTGAATGCACGTTTCCCCTCGACCTGCGTGGTGGGGCCAAGCACAAGGTTTGTGTCAGTTGGCTCATCACTTGAGCTGATTGGACTTGCGACACCTGTCATTTTGCTCATCATTGCAGCGGCGTGTCACTTTGCTGATCATCATCGAGATCATCCTCATCCTCCTGTTTCATCGTTCAAGTCAATGCGTTTCGTGAAGGTGTGGAAGGGTCGGAATACATATATACAGGGCCCTTCGAAGGTCTGTTCCCTTCTCCGTCAGACCAAGCAACACAACAACTTCCCCTCTCTTAAGACTTCTGCACCCACTACTTTTCCCGCATCTTGCTCCCGCACTTAACTCCGCACTCTCAACCGATTTTTTCAACATGTGCATGTTCGACGACCTCTCCGCTCCTCTCTCCCCTACCAAGCCCGTCGTCATCGAGTACGAAGTCCACATCTGTAAGAAGAAGGAATACATCAACGTCGGCGCTATGAGCGCCAAGGTACGTTTGCCGCTGACCACTTTCCCTGCCCCTTTGCTTTGTATTCGTACTGACCCTTTTCCGCACTCTTCTTTGATCTCGACAGTCGTCCAGCGAGACGCTCTGCAGTCCTCCTGCGTACGAGGAGAAGCCTCACTCTGTGGTCACCGTCTCCGCCCCGCGTACGAAAAACATTTTGTTCACTCGCATCTTCAAACGGAACTCTAAGAAGACCTCTCGCACCGCCAAGGAGCTGCCGAGCTACCGCGAAGCCGAAATGATGGAGGCATGGGCCAAGATCGGCATCGACGTCAACAACCGAAAGCACGGTCCTCGACCTGAGTGCACTCCGGAGGAGCTGCTGCTTGCCATGGATGGGCTTTTCGGCGCTCGTACTGTTCCTCGATCTGCTTGATCGGCAATAGCGCCAAGCACACCGCTGTAGTTTCTACCGAGCATCCGCAATGCTTCCACACATTCTCTTGTATACCCCGCGCCTCCTTCTGAATCGAGTCTGAGCAAGTCACCAATGTCAATCGTTTCCGTCTGCAACAAGCCCATCCTGTTCACGGAGATACTTCTGCGGTCTGTGCCTTGCCTGTATCCTTCTGAGGTACGACGACTTCTGATTCTGGCTTGTCCTCTTTGGCAGATCCATTCCAGGCCCACTCGACAAATGCAGTCGCTTTGGTGAACACGGCCTCCTTCGCTTGCTTCTCTTCTGGCGACAGCCAGCCGTCGGGCATCTGTGTCCAGCCATGCTTCATGTTGGCTACGTCCTCCACGACAAGATGTTCCGTCCTCTCGTGGGCTTGCACCTTCTTCACCCACTCCTTTGACTGCTCTGCCAGTGTATCCAGCTCGCATAGCACCAAGAACATCCGCGCTGCTGGGTGGAGCGAGTCGAGAGATGCAAGACCTGGCGAGACACGTGGGTGGCTGGTCTGATCACGTTCTGCGTAGGTCGGTGCGAGCATGTCAGCCACTTCGGTCCAGAATGCGGATGGAAGCGCCATATGTTCCGGTCGAGATCGTTGAGAGGGAAGCTGGCGAAGGTCGAAAGAAGGGTAGAAGAGCAGAAGTGGGATAGGTGATGGATGATCGCGGGCGAACCTGCTGGGCCATTCGATGTCGAGTTCGGGAGGCTTGATGTGAAGAGCAAGGTTGAGAGCGAGATTGCCGCCTGAGCTGAAGCCTGATACAGCGACTTTCGAGGTGTCAAAGTCGAAGGATACTGAGCTTGATGAAGCTTTCGACGAGTTTGGTACTTGAATTTGCTCGATCTTCCCATCTTGCAGCTCCTGTCGATGTTGCTCGTTGATGATCTCTGCTCCGCTCTTTGCTATCTTTGCCTTCTCGGACTCTATTCTGGCGGCAATGGCCTGGCGGAGAGGCCGATAGCCCGGATCATTCTTGTCGAGAATGGCGCTGAGCACGTCTTCTCCATCCTCGATGGCAGCTGGGAACCGACGGAATGGGCCCATGCGGTAATCGACACTGATGACGATCGTATTCAGCTTCCTTGCCATGTACGCACAGAACGGCGCTTGCTCTAAGCATGACCCGAGGTAGAACCCGCCTCCGTGGAAATCGACTAGGACGGGAGCTCCCTCGGCCGGTGTGTTGTCATATAGGCTCTGCGGGACGAAGATGTGTAGCGGAATAGTGTATTCTTTGGATCTAGACGGCATGTGGAAGACAAACGGATGTGGGCCCTCTGGAGACGTCCATTTGAGTATCGAGAGCGGGACAGCTCTTGGAAGGCGGACGAGGGCGGTGCGCCATAGGACGTCGAACGGGACCGAGCGAATCTTTTGGTATAACGAAGACATGGTCGACGATGAGTGTGACCTAGACGAAGCAGCTTCTACGGAGTGTGTTGGGGGATGTTGATGGTATAAATGGAGGATGCTGTCTCGACGAGGATGCTGACTGAGACAAGGAGGAGCAAGTGTCACTCTCTTGCCCCACATGAGCTGCTCGTGCATGATCATCGTGCATCACTTTTTTTTGCCGATGAAGCCTCCACCTCGGCAAAAATCGGAAATGTTGATGACAGTGGCATAACAACTTGGACTTTTTTGGCTCGGACGCGTCGCGGTCAACGAAGACCAACACTCACCTCACAACTTTTGGGCTGAGTTTGCTCTTGCTCATCATCATCATCTTCAACACCATACCATCTCGAGCGGACGTCGCTGCTGCAGCAGTCGCATCGATGCTTCAGAGAAAAACCAGCTGCCAAGATGATCGCTGAACTGCTTGCTATGCTGGCAGGTCATCCTTCCAGCTTGTTCGCTTCTTCATCCGCACCTGGTCCAGCTTCGACATCATTCAAAGTCAGGGACGACCTCAACTTCCTTCATCCATCCGAAATCGAAATCCTCAACCATCTCGCAACATACTATACCCGCTACAATCGCATCAAGTCTTTCGCAGACGGCCAAATCGAAGCAGCTCGACAACGTGCGGTCCGTGCAGCTCTTCGTGCCAACTCCCTTGCAAGCCGCAGCTCGACCAGTGCCAAAGACGCACAGACCGAACTCGAACAGCAGCCGACCCTTCACCTCGTGCCTCTTTGCTCAACTTTGCTTTCCATCCTCGCCGACTACCATGCGCTGGTGTTGCACACAGAGAGGCTCGTGCTCGACAACGATGTCGAACTCGTTGCAAGGACCGGTTTCGTCAGTCTCGCCAATCTGAGGGCCAGATTCGAGCCATGGGACGCCCCTCTGACTGCGCTCGACGACCTTGTTACGCTTTTGCTGCGAGGTCCTAGCAAGGGAAGAGACATCGCCTTTGCAAAAGAGCCAGACAGCGCAGGCGTGGCGAAAGACGGCCAGGATGAGGAAGCCGCAGCAACCTTTCCAGCAGCTTGGACAGGAGGACTACTCATCGACCTGCTCAGCCTCAAGGCTTCCACCGGTGTCGAGCGTGTCGCTTCCCACATGGCTCGTCTGCGCAGCGCGGTCGAAGACAGCTGGATGCAACATCTCACAGCTTGGGTCTGCAGGGGTGAGATCCACCGCCCTGGTGGGATCGCTGATCCGCACGCTTCCAAACGCAACCTGATCTCAAGGGACCAGCTCGTCCACTGGATCGATGCAACCGATGCTGATGCTCACAATGACCACCTTGTTGCTGCAGCAGCAAGCGGCGATGGCCTGGCAGACTGGGCTGCGTCCTCCGGCAACACTTGGGCTTTTCGACCGGATGCACTCCCGACCTCGATTTCCGACTCCACCGCCGACTCGATCCTCTACGTTGGACGTGCGCTATACACCATTCGTTACGCCAGCGCCTCTTCAGCTCATCTCCAGCATACTTCGAGTCGTCACACACGACCATCGGGTCCGCCGGACACGGTCATCCAGTTGCACGAATCGGCGCTCGCTCAACCTTCTGTCAGGCCAAGCCGACCGTCGAACCTCGATCGCGCGATTCAATCGCTTAGAAACGACGTCTCGGAATGGATCTTTCGCAACATCCTCACCACCTCGGTCGTCCATTCGTCGCTTCAGTGCCTGGGCGACTACTTCTTGCATCGCAATGGCCCATACATGCTGTCGTTGCTGGGTGAGGTGGAGACCATGAGGAAGAACAAGTTTTACCGCGCCAGGTCTGCAGCTGCAAGCGTCATTCGATCCAGTGATCTGGAGCTGTCACTGCGAAGGGCTACGGTGGGCACTTGGGCCGAGGACGATCCGTCGTTGCAGAGGTTGCGCTTCGTCTTGCCGAAAGGAGGGTACCGTCCCAGCCTTGTGGGTGCACGCACTGCAAAACCCAGAGGAGCAGCTGCTGCTGCGAACACCGACTCGGCGACGACCAGTACGACAAGTCTCCAAACGACCCGCTTCGACGACTATCTGATCGGCGTCCCTGCTCAGCTGCATTACACTGCCGTTTTCCCACTTGACTTGTTCCTGTCCGCAGCCGACCTCGCTGCCTACTCGCGCATCTTTTCGTACCTCATCGCCATCAAGAAGGTTCATGCTCGAGTGTTGGACTGCTGGATCGCGCTGAGCAAGAATCAGCGTAGCAGGCGCAAGTTCACCGGATCAGGCGAAGGAGGCGTCGACGCAAAGGAGGAGAAGCAGCGTGCGAGGCTGTTGCGACGCAGCTGGGGGTTGGTGAGGAGTATGAAGTGGTTTTTGGATACGTTGCTGGGGCATTTCCAGACGGATATTATCGATGCGCAGTTCAGCAGCTTGACAGAAAGGTTGGGAGCGAGTGCGGGTGCGAGCGAGCCAGCTAGAGGAGCGGCGGGATTGAGGACAAGGAAGGAATCGGAACATCATCATCACCACCAGCAGCATCGATCGAGTTCGCCGATTGGCTCAGTCGTCGCGCACAGCGAAGCTTACGGAGACGAAGGCAGGCCAAGAGTCATCAGTGGCTCACTATCACGCGCACCGACCTTGGTGGGTGGTGGCAGCGGAAGAGCAAACCGAAGGCTAGCATTCCCGGTATCAGGACCCGCCTCGTCGACGTATGCGCCTCCGCCCGCTTCTGCAGCCGGACGCGCGGGCCGCAGATTCGTTTCATCTTCGACACGTCCAGAATCGATCCTCGATGGAGCGGACACCATCAGGCACGATGGCGCCGAGGCGCTAGGCGCAGAGGAAGAAGAGGACGGTAGAGATGCCGTGCTGGACTTTGCCTCCTTGCGAGCTTCGCACACGGCCTTCCTCGCATTCGTTCAGGATGGGTTGCTCCTCTCGTCTCCCGTTGCATCAAGTATGGTGCGGTCGGTGCTGGATATCTGTGACCGATTCGCAGGCACGGTCGAGCGATGGGGAGGCGACGTCCTTCCTCCCCTGCTCACCACCTCTTCCAACATCGCGGACTACAGCTCGGCTATCGAAGACCGGCAGACTCTGATCGACCGAACTACGGAAGAAATCGATCGGGAGCTGTCGAGCTTCTTCAAGTTGCTCTCTTCCTCCACGTCCTCTACCGCATCGTACCAGGGCGGAGCAAACACGACCAGCGCAGGAGGCGCATCATCGACGACCGTAGCGGACGAGAGCGGGTTGGGATCGCTGTCGATTTCTGTGGCCCAGCTCAACATGTCTAGAGGTGACGGGAAGGGTGAGCTTCTGACGGGTGCCAATTCGGCACGGAAACATCTGGAACAGCTGTTGTTGAGGTTGGATTATAGCGGGTACTTTGCGGAACAGTTGCAGAGGCAGAGAGCTGGGTTGCAGGCTCGGTTGGATAGTGCGCTTGCGCAGTGATCGCAGACTCGCAAATGCCAGTGACCTTGTACAGCGGGGTGATCGAGGTCTCTACCACCACCTGAGTGAAATCAAACGTCTCCAATCGTCCAATAGCCGTCTGTGTATGAACCATCTTCCTCCACCACCACGCTTCAGCTGAGCCACCATCACTTCTTCTCCTTCCTCCCCGTCCCCACCTGCCATCCATTAGCAAACGCCACCTGCCCCTGCCTCACCATCGCCCACATCCACACCGCTGCAAAGCAGGGCGTCGTCAGCAGAACGTACAACACCGGATAGATGTCTGGGTATCTTGCCCACACTTTCGCCTGCACTCCTGGCGCCACTCTCGGCAGGACCAACTCTACCAAGTGCAATCCTACCGCTGCCAGGTACGTGATCGTACTCAACCGTCTGAAGAACGACGCTTTGCCCTTCGTTGCAGCTTTGACACTCGCAAACGGCGAAAATGGAACAGCTAAGTTTCCAATCACCCAATTCCAACCCAGCGTTAGGATCAAATACTGCAGACTCTGCCCATCCTTCTTCAGCAGCGGGAAGAGCGAAAACGTGGCCATGTTGTTGAACCATACGCTCCACTCCCAGTCACGAGCGGCGGTGATGTTCCCACCCCAAGTATCGCCCTTTGCGCCCAAAATCAGCGTCATAGGTAACAGCGGCAGCAAGATCGACTTTTCATGCGTCTGAAAGCCGAACAGAAAGAATGCGCTCGACACACTGATCAATCCATAGGGCAGCATTTGCGCTGCTGGCGATGGGAGCGTGGACGCAACCGGTCGGGTACCAGGTGCAGACGACCCATGGTGCAAGTCAGAATCGTGCGAAATCGCAAGACTATCATGCACCGGCCCAACATTGCTGATCCGTCCACTGATCGACTTCGAAACGGACCCAGCGAGCAGCGACTCGATCTCAGAGCGCGCCGGTGCACCAGCAACCGACCCGATCACCGACGGCGATCGACGACTACGCCCTGCCCGCGACACCACCGTAGGCGACCTGACACTCCCCGCCACACTACCTTGCTTCGTCTGCACCGTCTCCTGCGCCACCATCATCTCCATTTTAGCCGTCTGGCTAGCTGCCCAGAACAACAAATAGCAACCCGGCAGGATCGCCACCAGCGTAACCACCAGACTCAACCTTGCCAACGCCGCCGCCGTCATCACGTTCTTCAGCTTCAACCTCGCCGGCAAAGGAAGCACCGACAGGAAGCACCAAACGTTCGCCACCTTATCCTCAAACAGCCCACGTGCGAGCGGGAAGATCCGATGCACTACCTGCCCGATCTGCTCCAGACTCGTCAGCCACGGTGCAAACACGATACCGAAAGTGACAACCACTGCCAGCCCAAGACCGATAAACAGCGTCAACCCGCGCTCAGGATCAATTCGAGCAAGCCCAACACACCGACCCAGCATAACCGCAAACACAGCAGGCGCATAGTAGAGCGCCATCTGCTTAAACGACAGGCTGAGGCAGAAGAACACCGCTGCTGCGATGTACTCGTAGCTAAGACGGCGGGAGAGGTCGGCTACGGCCTGACTGCGCGCGCGTGCTGTCAAGCTCGAAGAGGCATCCGGGTTCGGCAGCGTCGTGTACAAAAGCGCAAAGCAAGCCGCGCTGAAGCCAAGCATGATGCTGTTGTACTGGAAGTGGCCGTGGTCGATCAAGATGAGCGCAGGTTGGAGTAGGATCGAGAACAGCGCGATGGCTTGTGTGCGTCGACCGCGACCTTCCAGCTTGCGGGTCACGAACAACGTAACAGCCGGGAGGTAGAAGAGCAGATCCCCAGCCACTACCGTAGCGCGCATAAAGGTCGCCGTCGCTGCATCTTCGTTTCCTCTAGACGTCTCGAATGCAAAGCCAGCGGCTGTAGAGGGGAAGAGTCTAGCAGCGTAGCCACAAAGCAAGCTGACCCATGCTGTCAGGGGCGGATAATCAAGACCCCAATACTGCAGATCGTAGAAATACCACTTTGATGTCGGAAGGTGTAGAGTGAGCTCAATCCAGTGACGTTGTGCTTCAAAGTCGCCGTGCATGGGCTCGACGCCTCGACCACTCCAATCGCCTCGGCCGACGATCCAGCGGATCAAGAAGGATGTGAGCAGAACGAGCGGTACGATGATCGATTTGAGTTGCTCCTTGGCCAGCCAGCGGATCAAGCGACGTATGGGTGTCTCTGCTTGCGAGCCGAGACCGGAGAGTGCGTAAAGGTCGCGTAGTGCGGGCGGCTGCTTCGGATGCGCCGCTGATGGTGTTGCTGGTGCGCGCTGAGAGGAGGACGCCCTGTCGGGTGAGAGCATGCGGGCAAGCGAGGTCTCGGTGTCCTTTCTCCTACGACGCCCGCTCTTGGACGTGACGGACTCTGCGGTGAAGGTAGGAGGGATGGAAGGTAGCGGAGGCAGAGGGCCGTCCATCGAGACGGGGCGGGAACTCGATTTGACTGAGCTCTTTCGTCGACGCCGTGGAATGAGCTCAGACTGCTCGACAGTGGAGGTGCCGTGATCGGGTACAGCCGTGGACGGAGCGAGAGAAGTGTTGGAGACGGACGGGGAGCCAGACTTTGCGCGCCATTCTTCGATGGTGTCGATGGTGCGGGACTCTGCCTCCCTGCTTAGCTCTAGCGATGCCATCAATGCGGGATGATCAGGTGAGAGAGAAGAGTAGCCGCTGGGATCCCTACGGCTGGAGGTGGCACTCGCCTTCCTGCGGCTACGAGGCGATTCTGGACCAGCACTCAAGACACCTGCGCTGAGACCTGATGCGGATCCGCCTTGGTCACGACGGCGTCGACGAGTGCCAGCTTCGCTGAGAGCTGCTGCTCGACTGGGTCGATCTGGACGGTCAAAAGTCGCGAGTGCTCCGAGACTGGGGGAAGTTCTGAGTGCCGCGGGAGCCTGAGATGTCTTTAGCCAGTTGTCTAGATCGAAACCAGAAGGTCGTGAAGCAACGGCGTTGGATGGATGGCGTGGCCGCGAAGACTGTGCGTCAGGCTGTGCGTGCTGCTGCGCATAAGCGTCGATGGAAGGGGCGAGCTGTCGAGATCGAGGAGCTGCACCAGAATGGTTGCTGGGCGGATAAGTGGATCGTCCCTGCTTGGCGGGGAGCGCGTGCCTGGCCTGTGCGAGCCCACTATTGCTGCCTGCATGTGCATTGTAGCGCGCGTTGGAAGCGAAAAGTGGGGCGGGAAGAACACTGCTGCCGAAGGAGGAGTAGGAATCCTTGCGACCTCTTCTGCGCTTAGACTGACCCAGCAACAAGCCGATAGATTCGTCCTCGTCGGCGTCATCGGTCGGTGCAACGATACGAGAAGCAGAGGGAGAAGGGTCAACCGGTAGTCTTTGCGAAGAAGTCGAGGGTGAAGCGTGTGCAGCCGGCGGTTGCACACTTGCAGGTCCAAGCAGATGGCGCGAAGAAGATGACGCTTTGAACTCTGCAGATGAGGTCAACGTGGGGGAGCGAGGCAGGGTTGCATCGCGTCTGGAGGCGTTTCGGTGATTTGAACGCGAGGTGGCATATTGAGATGGATGAATTGGGATGCCGAACTGGTCAAGCTCATCGGTACGAGGAGAGCTGGAATTGAGCTGACTCTGTTCCTGGATCCACTTTGCGGTGGGATGGGCTGCAGAAGCGTCCTCGGCGGCATCATCTTGGCTGCCGTTGTTGCGAGAAGGGAAGAGCTTCTCTGGCCGCTCTTGCCAAGATGTGAAGGCGTTTGACATTGCTACGAGTGGCGATGCTCCAGGAGGGATGACAATGCTGACACTGCGATGAGAGTGGGGTCGTTGCTTTCAGCTCCTCGTCTCCGGCATGCAGCATAGTTCAGGAAAGGTTGAGATACGCGAGCATGGGTGTTAGTGCCGCCAGTGATATCGATTCGAGGATGGCGGATTGACCGGAAAGCTCTACTGTCGCACGTGTGTTGCTGTCGGTAGTGTTGATGAGAAAGAGATCGATATGAACCAAATGGTGAAGGTCGATGACGAGGAGGATACAAAGTGTCGATTTCGGTTGGCTCAAGCGCAGCCCCCCAATTGTTTAATTCGAGCTGAGCAAGATCGACGGTCGGCAAACCATGAAATTCCGCATCACGGCACGCAGCTGCGCTCTTTGACGCGTGCGTGTTCCTGTGTTGTGAATCCACGCCGCTCACCACTTCAGAGTGCGGGGAACCGGGCTGCTTCATAGCCGTGAGCCTGGCCCATTTATCCAAGGATGTTACATCCCTAAGCATCCAGCGAAGCCTCTTGCAACTGCAGGACACCTCCTCGACACACCGCTCTCGAGGCAGTCTGCACCTCAATGATTCGTAGTCGTCGCATCGTTTGGCCTACATCCCACCTCTGCTGTTGCTATATGCAGCGGATGACAAGCCCCATGCCACGAACCCTTTCGCGACAGGGACGAGGACCAAAGTTTGTGCTTTTCGAACGTGTTGAGGTCGGCGTTGCTCGCTGATCAGGTCGATTTGATCCCGATCCCCGCTCGATCTGACTCTGAAGAAAATTTAGTTGTGAGACTCGGATCCGCCTGCCGAAAAGGCGGCAAAACAAAAATTCCCACGATTGTTCCAGTGTTCAATTCCAAAGACGCGCTCTGCTGTCCGGTGAAATTTCTTCGAGCCCCTGCAAAGTTGTTGAAATGTAGGGAAATTCGAATACGAGCCTTGTATTCAGCCTATAGCCAGATTTGGCCAGGGCTGGAAGCTGAAAATTCGTGGTTGGAGAGCCTGTATCGTGCGCTCTCACACAGAAAGCGGTTGGAGGTCCAGTCTTCTGGCAAACAGATCTGAGCTTGCGGAGCACGATGCGGGAATCTCAGCGTGCTCGAGTCCGAGTCGAGCAGTGTGCCTTGAGAAGCGTGAGCCAGCCTGCTGCGCGAGAGTCTCCAAGTGAGTTGAGGGTAGTTGACGCTCATCGCCATCGTCCACCTTTGTCTTTACACCAACCGCACATACATACATAGTCAAGATGGTAAGTGTTGCCAGCACCAACGGCAACGGCTAGATCGACATCGACACAACGATAATCACCACCCAACAGCGAAAAGCATCGCATCCAGCACACGCCGACACAGCATGCTACCGATACAAGCAACAATGATCGACAAACGTATCATAAATCTCATATACGAGACCTTTCATCGAAGCATATTCAGCATGCGACCTATGCTTGAGGCGATGCATCCTTCATTTCTCGTCGTAGCCAGGATCCTTACATGTCAAAAAGCATAGCAGCAGGGCCGACCAGATAGAGCAACACCAAGTGTCAAGGCTGCAAGTGGCATTGGATAGATAGCGCCCAACCATTCCGTCCGTCGCTGCGACTGTCATGGTGCCTATTATGATATCACCAACAGAGCCGTAGCATCTGGGTCTGCAGCCGCGTTGGCGACGTTGTAGAAGGGCAACAGCACAACACATTGGCGGACCGACGGTTCACTTTGCCGCTCTGGGAGAACGACAATCGGCAACAGCCCTGCCACACAACCGACACATCTCTGCTCATCACCCGCTGAACATCCTCTCAATCAACACTCAACGACCATCGCCCATCCTTGTCGAATCCGACGCCGTTGCCCTCTTGGTTTCATTCGCACCTTCCGACCATTCACCAGCATCAGACCAACTAACATCCGACTTGATTCACATCTCAATGACCCACAGTCGAAGCGCACTGTCAAGGTTGGAATCACCGGAAAGTACGGTACCCGTTACGGTGCCTCGCTCCGTCGTCAGATCAAGAAGATCGAAATCTCGCAGCACTCCAAGTACACTTGCACTTTCTGCGGCAAGGACTCGGTCAAGCGCAAGGCCGTCGGCATCTGGGAGTGCCGTGCCTGCAAGAAGGTCATGGCTGGTGGTGCTTGGACCCTCAGCACCTCGGCTGCTGCCACCGTCCGATCGTAAGTTTCCGAGCATCCCACACGTCAAATGAGGAAAGAGAGCAGGGAGCAGACACCATCGGAGTACGCAGAGCAAGTCAGAAAGATGGAGTCAGCGAAGGCAAGAAGAATGAAACGGAGGATCAAGGTGATGGGCTATTGCAGGAAGCAACTATGATGTTCAGCACCGCAGCCTGGTGGACATTTGGTACAGAGCAAGTCGAAATGGTCCAGTGCGCGTTGCGGGGGATCACGCATATGATCTGCAGCAAAGCTGTCTATCTCACACGACGAAGCAACCATTTGGCATCTGGTCGTCCGATGTCCTCGACCTCTGGCGGTCTCTGTCTCTCTCTTTCCGCATCGCTTCGCTTCCTCATACCTCCACGAACATCGTCAGCTGACCATCTCTCACCTTCCCCTCTCTCTCAACAGCACCATCCGTCGTCTCCGTGAGCTCACTGAGGCCTAAGCGTTTTGTCCACATCTCTTCGCCTAGTCCCCCCCTCAGTTTCGCAGTTGTTCGCTCTCGTTGTTCTCGGTAAAACCTCTTCCTTCTTGTGACATTTACTACCTCATGTCGCTTTGTACACAAGTCTCATCATCCACACACACACACACATACTCGCATTTCTGCGTTAGATGGCAGCCACATCTATGCGCTCCAAAATATCATGCCAGCGTAGCTCGACCACAAAAAGGGTTCGCGGTTGTTTTTCTCACGTTTACGATGCTGTGATTGGATGTGGATTGTTGATATTGTTGAAAGAGTGTGAAGGTGAGGGTGGACGAGGGTGAAGCTTGCCAGATCGGGTGCGAAGTACAGTACATCGCCGATCCAGCCTCTCTCTGGCAATTTTCGGTCCTCAATTTCTTATCAGCTTTTGAAGCGAAGAGGAGACCGACCGGCAATCCAATTCAGCGATACTCTTCTTCGTACACGGTGTTCGGCAAAGCACACACACAAGCGAGAGAGGGTTCAGCGGTTGGGTCGGAACGATGAGCTCCGTCTTACCCTCGTAACTTGATTGTCGCTGTGGTCGGAGCGAGAGGTTACGTACAAGCTCCTTCTGCGAGGTGGGGGGAAAGGAGGTGATAAGAGGGAAGGTTTTGTATTGCCGTCTGTCGTAGCGAAGCTGGGTTATCGCATGTCTTTCCTCGCGTACACCATGTTGGTCGATGCCAAGACTTGAGCGTATCGAAACGATATCGAAGAGAGGTGTCGAAGGGAGATATAAACCCACACCCTCTCGTACCCCCTTGACCATGTCAAAACGCACACCCGCACCCGACACCACCTCGGACCGGGACTCGCACATCAACATGCCGCACCGCATCAAGTTCACCGCCTCCGGCCTGATCGTTCTGCTCCTCGCTCTGCTCGTGACGTGCATGCAAGCGCCGCTCACCATCGCCTCGACCTACCCGGACCTGCTCGACGCCGGCATCGACGCACTCCAAGCCGGCCTCGAACGCGGAGACTATACCAGCGTCGATCTCGTCCAAGCCTACCTGGCGCGGATCGACGAGGTCAACGTCAACGGTCCCGGGTTGCGCGCGATCATCGAGACGAGCCCCGTAGCGATCCGCGAAGCGAAGCGGTTGGACGAAGAGAGAGCACGCGGTCAAGTGAGGGGTGGATTGCACGGCATTCCGATCGTGGTCAAGGACAACGTCGCGACGGATGCGCGGTTGGGCATGAACACTACGGCGGGAAGCTACAGCTTGTTGAACTCGATCGTGGAGGGGGACTCTCCGTCGATCAAGACGCTGCGGAAGGCGGGGGCGGTGATACTGGGAAAAGCGAACATGTCGGTCTGGGCCCAAGCTAGAGGTCTGCAGAATCAGACGCAGGGATACAGTCCGAGGGGTGGATTTGGGACGTCGGCTTACTGGCCTGCTGGAAACCCGTGTTCGTCGTCGTCCGGTTCGGCGGTGGCTGTAGCGGCTGGCTTGGCGGCTGCTTCGGTCGGATCGCAGACTTCCGGGTCGATCATCTGCCCAGCGAGCTACAACAATATCGTAGGCATCAAGCCGACGGTGGGATTGATTAGTAGGAGTGGGGTGATTCCGATCAGCTTCACACAGGATTCGGCGGGGCCGTTTGCAAAGACGGTCAAAGACGTGGCTATGCTGCTGACGGCTATGGCTCACCATGGTCGAGATGAAGGGGATAATGCGACTTGGACGCAGCCTGAACACGTTCAAAAGGGGATCGACTACGCAGCGGCCGAACACTTCCATACCAAGATCGATCACCCGCTGAAGGGCATGCGACTGGGTTATTCTGGAGAAACCTTTTTCGGCAACAAGACGCTCCAAGGCTTTGACGATTCCGTCCTCTCGGCATACAAGCGCTCGATCGACGTGCTGCGCGACCTCGGCGCCGAGATGGTCGAAGTGACGCTCGACTGCATCGGCAAAGGCCAATCCGACCCGGCACAGACCGCCTGCTACAACGCCACCGACAACACGCAGACCGTGCTCTGGCAGACCGAGATGCGGTACGGTCTCGAAGCGTACATCGCCAAGCTCAAATCGGTGCCTTCCGCCGTCTACGACCTCGGTGGGATCGTCTACTTCGGCATCTCGCACCCCACGCTCGAGCTGGCCGGCAACCAAACCGACCAAGGATTCCTCATCCAAGCCCTCCAAACGCGTCCCAACACCACCGTCGCCGGATACCGAGAGTACGGCCTCAACCTCTCGCGCCAAGGCGGCATCGACGGCGCACTTGGCACCTACAACGTCCAAGCCATCGTCTCTCCCAGCGGCGGCGATTGGCCGCTGTACCCGATCTCGGACCGCGCGCAGTACCCGGTCATCGGCGTACCCATGGGATTCTACGCGAACGATACAAAGGTCGGCGAGACTTTCCCTTACTACCCCTTCCCACGTGCGCCGACAGGGATCACGTTTACGAGCACAAAGTGGACCGAACCTCTGCTGCTGCGTATCGCACACGCGTACGAACAGGCGACACACGTCCGCCGTCAGCGGAAACCGTATGCTGCGGCGCAGGCCAAGAGCCAGATCAAGAAGATTGTCGCTCCTGCAGAGGCGTGAGGTGCATCTCGCTGCGGAAAAGGAAGGATTGTATGCTTGTTAGTTGTCATGAAAGAAAGTAAAAATACATCTGTGAGAGAGTGTGCGCGTGTGTGTCTAGTGTTGCTTGTTCGCGACTGGGGCGCGACTGGGGCGCGAAAGAAAGAGATCGAGCAGATCGTCGAAGGCGTGTGGACATTGAGAAGGGTGCGCGGCCTTTACAGCACGATATCCCTCAAGTTGTTCGTCAAGATGATATCCGTCACGCTCGCCATGACGATCTTCAACAACGACACGTCGGTCGCATTGGTGAAACTCGGATAGATCTCCTTTGTCGGGCTCTTGTTCAGCCTGCAGAACCTCGCCTTAAAGTAGCTTCGGGCCGCGTTGAAGTCCTGATCGTCGCCGTCGTAGTCTGGGAAGTAGTGCTTGATGCTCGAATACGCAATCTTCTGCCTGAACACATCGACTTTGTTGAGGAAGAGGATCATCGATGTACGTGTAAACCACTTCGAGTTGCAGATCGAGTCGAAGAGCATCAGTGCTTCTTGCATCTGGTTTGAGTCTTTGTCTTCGACCAGACACGAATCGTAGCCGGAGAGAGCGACGCAGAAGAGCACCGCAGTGACGTTTTCAAAGCAGTGGATCCATTTCTTACGCTCCGATCGCTGTCCACCGACGTCAAAGATGCGATAGACGCGGTCTTGGAGCGGGAAGGTGGTCTCGATGATGCCCGTGGTCTTGTTTCGACACCGCAAGATGTCGTCTTCCGAAGGTGTATAAGACGGACTGAAGAGACGATCGAGATCCGAGTAGTAGTACGACATGTTATCCGGCACAGCTGCTTCGTTGCCCCTTCTGTAAACTGACTGAACGCCCTGGTCAAGCCAGAGATCTTTCAGTGCCATCAAGTAGTTGCCTGGGAACGGCTCATCCTCGGAGATATCTGGATAGGTGACGAAGAGCGAGAGATGCTCGACGTTGTTCGGATCCTGAAAATCGACGGTCCACTCCTCCATGACGTCGAGAATCGTCTTCATGCCTTGGACGAGGTTGAGGAAAACTAATCTCCTAAAATTTTCGCGCTCCTCGGCGGTGAAGGGGATGTGGTGGATGATTCGCATGGATTTGAGGATGGTGGATTTGCCACTCTCTCCTGCGCCGAGAAGGAGAAGCTTGACTTCACGAGAGAGGTTCTTCTCATCTTCGCGGATTTGACGATCGAGTGCTTTGGATTTCTTGTATTCGGGCGTGTCGGTGGTCTGCTCGGCAGACATGCAGGCGCCCATGCTGGCGGGCTGTGTGTGTGCGTGGCTGTTCGAAACCACTTTGCGCTTGAGGGGATTCGAGAGGGTGTCCGGAACGTGCGCCGATAGATGGTGAGGGAGGTAGCGATGCTGACTCAATGGCTTGCTCCGAGCTTCGAGGTGAGCTGTGGGGTTGTTTTCTTTGCTTTCACGAGCGCCGACTCTTGAAAAAGGCTTCCGGTCGCGGTCTGCTGTATTGAGAGAGATGAGCGAGAAGGTTCGGATGCTTGCCGACGATCGTTTCGGAATGTGCGCGAAAGCTGAATGAGATGTTGACGCGGAACGATGCCGATTTGAATGAGGATGGATGGTGATTGTAGGAAAGGAAGCAACGGCGAGGATGTGATGATATGAGACGAGGTTGAGAGAGAAGGAGAGGCGAGCGGTGGAAGCCACGATGTTGGACCCGTGCCCAACTTATTTGGGCAGCACACTTGGAATCAATTTGTGCGGGGAATCCGGTCGGCACTTTTCCTCGAGCAGAGACCCTGGATCAAGCTTGGACACGGCAAGTTCACTTTGTCGTCGTCTCTGCGCCAAATGAGATGAGTATGTGGAACACGGTGGGCCAAACAGCAACCACTGCGCAGGCACATACAGCATGCGATCAATCGAACGCACCGGCATCAAAGCTGTCTGTCTGGAGCTCCTGAGTTTGGCCAGGCCTTTATTGTGTGTGGGCAAAGAGATCGGATTGACAAGCGCCAGAAACAACGTTCGGGCAATTCGGCACAGCGTCGCTTGGAGACCATTCGAAACCGAAACAATAATGGTGGCTTACCATGGTATTCACAGTCACACAGAGCGCAGCGCGGCAGCCCGCCTTGCCTGTACCCTTTGTGCTCAATCCGAGCTGCAAAGTGTGGGAGCGTGCGGCAGGTGCTCGAAAAGAGGTGGGCTCCAAGCGCCTCGTTCAAGGTGGGCAAGAGTGAAAAGATGGCTGACGGTGGCTTGAATTTTTCTTTTTTTGGTCGCAAGCAAACTCAGCTGCATTTCCACCTGCAGAGCGTTGCGTTGCGCGCACGCGTTTCTTCGCTCCTTTGACTCTCTCTCTCTCTGTCTCGCGTAGCGCCACATGTGAAGGCTTTCTGTTGGTTGTTGCATACGGTAACAATGAGCGCCAACCAAAAGTCGGAGCTGCAATTCTGACTTGAGTCGGATCTCGTTTTGGGTCGTCGGCATTTTAAAAAAAATAAATGAATGTGTAGAACACGATCAACCCACACACAGCGCACTCAGCACACTGCGCACTGCTTTCGGATGAAGATCCGCATACGGCAGGCTTTTGGGCTGGTCCCTGTTTCGGATGAGCTGTCATCCAATTAGCGTTGGTTCTCCTTCATAGGAACGTTCAATCTGACAAGCATCACTAGCGGCTCGAGAGATGACACACTACGCATTAGGAAGAGGAAAACGCAAACGGGCAAACGGGCAGATACAGTAGGCACACAGATGACGGTTTCATGCGAGAACCGTGCTTTATGTATTTGCGGCCACACTCTGCTTTTTGACAGACATCACACACAACTTCATACCAAAAACCGCATCCCCCTCTTCCCAAACAATCAGATCCTTGTCTGTGTCGGTGTGACTCAGGCTCTGTTACCCCGTCTGCAATACCAATGTGATCTGTGGTCGGACCTCTCCATAATGCGCTTCAATGTAAGTTGTGTGAGCTTGGATCGCTGCTTCCTAATGCCGGGACTATTGTTCGGCACCTCAACTTCCCTTTGATGGTTTTGGTCTGGGAAAAAAATCAGCACCGGGCTTTGCGGAACATCGTCCGAGCTTGCTTCTTTTCGAAGTCGGAGTCTCGTGGTCTGTTCAGGTCGAAGCTAAGGTCGCTATCGATTCTTGGGGTTGCATCCTGGACTCGAGCGCATGCAACTTTAAGCACCGGCGACTCGTCTCCGAAAAAAAGTCAACAATGCCCTTTCTACGTTCGCATCGCTTTTGTTTACTGGTAGCACGATGTGGATATCAAATGTTCGTCTTTAGGACTATGCAGTCCATCGACGGTCGAGCTGTGACCGAAACAGAGAGGGTGTAACCATTGACATGTGAATTGGATCAAGGGATAAGCGTCGAATCCATCGATATCGTTATGCACGACGCTCCTTACAAGGTTTGACATCTTCGAACACCAAGCAACGCAACAACGCCTACATTCATGCTAAGTCACGGCGTTCATGGCTCCCAGCATCGTTGCCATGCGTATCAGCACCTTTTCGCCGGTGCCACCAACCGCCTAGCTCGTGTGGCTTGAGAGAAGCACCAACCCATGGGCAGAGCGATTCCCATGAATATTGCATGGTTGTCTCCGAATCCACCACTAAGCCAGGCTTCCATGCATTCGCGCTTGATGTTGTAACGCCCCCACTTTTGCTCACGACCAGTCCCGACCCCGACTTTCTCGCGAAATGGCTTTCGTAAGACATCAACTCGCCTTGAGAAGAAGAGTGGACGGCGAACAGCCATGCAAGGGGTTGAGCTGGACTCCGTCGATGTTGCAACACCCACGCGGGCTTCCTACACCTCGGTCCACATTTTGCGCTCGCTTGCTTCGAGGCCGCAGTTAGGGCGACAAATGAGGCCAGGAGAGGGAAGGCGCTTATCGTAGCTCATGCTGAGACGCTGTGGGCTGCCACGCCTTGCCGACACATCCGAGACGAGGCGTTCAGCAGGCAATTTTTTTTCCGCGTTTAAAAAGAGTCGTGTCGATCTCACAATTCGAGAAAATCGACCCTCTGGCTCGGTGCCGACACCAGCGAAAATTTGGAAGGACTTTCGACTTTTGGTGCTTGCTCATCATCTTTCCTGCCCTTTCTCAACGACATCATCAGTTCACATTGATCACCATACCACATCGACAATCACCACAATGTCGTCAACAAGAACCATGTTCGGCCGACTCTCGCAATCACTGCGAGCATCTACTTCCACTTCTGGTGCAGCCCGCAACTTTTCGTCCACATCTCGCGCCTCGCAAGCGCCCATCCCTCGTCCGACCAAACCAGCCTCGCAATCCCAACCTTCCTTGCCTCCCACGCCCAAGTCGCAGATTGAACAGATCAAGCAGTACCCAGCACACCCCCTGCTTCAGTTCTTCCGCACACGACCCCACGAGATCGCCAATAAGGAGCTAGGTGGCACCGCAGCCTACGAAGAAGCCAGCCAGGATTCCGTCTCGGCTCCCAAGTACTTTGTCAACTTGCCACACGCTGTGCATCAGGGCGATCTGGGAAGGGATGCGGATAGCAGGTCGTGGTTGGCGAGCGAGCTGAGGTTGAAGAGCTCCAAGGATCTGCATACGTTGTGGTATGTGCTGTTAATGGAGAGGAATAGGTTGGCGACGTCCTGGGAGGAGCTTCACAGGGTGGGTGCGAGGCAGGCCGCGAGGATGTGGTCTCAGAACCTTGGGAGGAAGAATCACAGGGTAAGTTCCGTCACCTCCGACTCGAGACATTGTCTCCAGAAATGTCGCTGATAGGGTGGGATCAGTTGCTGACACCTATCGCAATTTGGCTTTACTTCTTTGACAGGTCCGCAAATCCATGGCTCGCATCAAGTTTGTCCTCAACGAACGTCGGCTGGCGCTCATTGAAGCGCAGAGGCAGGTTCGAGAAGCTGTTCCTGCTCCGGAGCCCGGTCAAGGTGGTAGCCTCTTTGAGGACGCCGATGTCGAAGAGGTCGCATCTTCGAGCTCCAACGCATCGGCTCAACCGCAAGCATGAGTGCTGTTCTTCTTCTCGTCCACAGCAGACCTCTCTTCCCGCTTCGTCCAACTCACCAGCATGTAACAGTACCCATTTCATTAATCTCTTGACTGCATCGTGATCAAATTGACCGTGTCGACGCTCTATGGCTGCACTTATCCTCAACTGAACGAGCGACATGCGTGAACACTCAGATCAGATCTCATCAAATCTCAATCACCGACACACCCAGCCCATCAAGCACTCGTTCTTTTGGGAACAGCATACATGTCGTTGTTTAGAATGACACCGCCTTCTTTCGATATTTCGGGGTGTGTGTTTTTGGGTGGGGGGATAGGTACTCGTCGTAGCATCTAAGCAAAACAAAGAATCACTGCGCGAGAATGTGTGTGAGAGAAACGTGTTGATGGTACAAATTGCAGTCGTATGTATGAAGGTTAAAAGATGCCGATGCAGTTGGTTTTTTGGAATGGACTCGTATCATCGCATCAGCATCCTCGGAGCGCTATGAGGTGATCGTCGACTTCGAAAGAAGGGGCGAAAGCTCGTCGACAAACGAAATGCGTCTGAAAGAAAATGCTGATACGACCAACGATGCGAATCCATAGAAAAGAGAGAGAAAAAGAGACTGCTGCAGGCGGATGCGGAAGCTGGCGAACGAAAAAGAGTTGTTGGAGACAATTTACTTCTTCTTGGCAGCGTCGCCGGCCTTGGTCTTCTTGGTACCACGGACCTTCTTGGCACGGTTCTTGCGCTCCTTGCGCAGCTTTCGCGAGGCCTTCTCGGTCTTCTCGGCGAGGCCAACCTGTTGTGTATGCAAAATAATGGAGGGTGGCAGGGTCAACATGATTGTCCCGGTGCTTGCAATGGTTGATGCGGCGACGGTTCACGACAACCTGCTTCGATGCTAGCCTGAGTCGGTGTGTGTGTGCAATCGAGCAAGCCTGACGATGGACCTGAAGTGGAATACTTACGCGAACGAGGCGGTGCTTGGGCTCGAACTTCATCGACTCACGCGAGTCGTAGATGAGGGCGAAACCGGTGGAGCGTCCACCACCGAAGGCGGTGCGCATGCCGAAAACGATGCACTGCTCCTTGGGGGTCTTGTACATCTCCGAGAGCTTCTCCGAGAGCTCAGCCTTGGAGACGTTGGGGCGAGCAGGGTGGATGACATCCAGGACCATCTGCTTCCTCTGGAGCAGACGGTTGGTGATGAACTTGCGAGTTCGGAGGGTGACGGGAGAAGTGGAGTCCTGTCGAGGTTGAAGAGCGATGATGTGCCAGAGATGTGGTTAGTCAAACTGAAGTTGTGCAAGAAGTGTCGTGCTGGTCAAGAACCCGCTGCCAGATCATGGCCGAAAGTTTGATGCTGGTGATGCTGTGCTGAAGGAAAACGACGGTACTCCTTGGTATCGGACGTGCAGGTGAAGGTCGAAAGTGAAGCGCAGTACATCGTCGACGGACGAAGAGCGAAGGATGATCTGAGTATTCGCTGAACTGCTGTCTGTGTTGGTGCCTTGGCGATTGGCACTTCTGGTCATGGAGTCTCTAGGCATATAACGTAGCGAATTGGTCCAAGCAAGGATGATGGCCAGTTGCGTTGCACACTAGACTCGAGGTTCGAGGCCAACGAAACGTACTAGCTGCCGTCCCTCGATCATCCATCATCATGTACCATCTGTCAAGCACCAACACCTGAAGAGAGATGCCAACAATGCATCCTGCACCTCCGAAAAGGCTGCCGCATCATCCCAGATAGCTCCTGTGTGTCTGCCGAGCCATCAATGTGTTCTCTGGCCGCCCAAAATGCTCTTTGTGTATGATTGTCGATGCCACTGCGATGTTCCCATCAATCGTTGAACTCGCTGGTGCTGAGAAGGGAGGATCATAGGCTTGAAACGATTGTCGACGTCGATGCATATCTGGTGTCTGCTGTTTGGAATTGCTCCTATGATGTTGTTGTTGTCGCCGTCGTCGTACGATCTGCAATTTGTCTCTGCAAATGATTTGTGATGTGTGTGCTGGTGCGTCGTGCATTGGTCGGATTGCTGGCAGCAGCAGCGGCGGCGTCGAATGTCGGTATGATCTGACTGGCGATGTCGGGTTCCATCAAAGGTAAGGTCGTACTCACCATCTTGACGAATTCTTGGTGGTAACAAGGAAGAGCAAAGGATGGTGACGGGCTCAAACTAGCAGCAAACCGCACACTCACGGGCACGCTCGCTCACCAAGGCGCACACACAGGCTGGCTGTCTCTAAGTCTCACCTGTCGAGGCTCCTGGCTGTTCACTCTCGGTCGCTCGCAACTGCTTGGTTCGAACTGCGAGACTTCTTCTCAGGCCTTTGGCTTGCGGGCAAGCACAATTTCGAGTCGCAGCCATCCAGAGGCACAAATCCACAGAGATCTGGCGGAAGACTTGGAATTTCTGGCTATTGGAAATTGAGCTTCGAGTCAAACTACAATTTTGTATTTCCCACGCCTGAAGTCCAGACATTAAGAGGCGACAATTCGCGAGGATCCACTGCCAAATTTCGAAGGGCGTGGGAATTTTTCTTTCGAGCTACAAAACAGCCATTTTCGACGTATGGACTCGAATTGATCGGGCTGGCCGGCCTACTACGATCTATCAGATCTGTCTTCCACTCGGATCTCGGGAAGCCCTTTCTCCACAGCTGCACAAATCGACAGACGTGCATACTCCGCCAATTCTTCAGACCTGCTTCTCCCTTGTCAACGACATGATCCAGCCCTGGAGACGATGAGTTCGGCCCTGGCTGGGCTGTCCCAGTACGCCGACTCGGAATCGGACGTAGATGATGCGCCAGATCATCAGACAGATGCAAAGACAGCCGGATCGTCGATCAATGACAGCACGGAGCAGGCTCCACACAGGACTGAGGTGCCAGCTGCTGCTGCTCCGAAACGACTGAAGAGGTGAGTCTCTGCTGCTTAGGATGTTTTGATAAGAGCTGTCACTGATAGGTGAGCTCGCTTGAACAGGAAGCTTCCTCCGCTCGAAGCAGACGCGCTGCAGCAAGATAAGACAGGTGCATCGGCCGGCTCCTTTAGCCCAGCACACTCGGCCAGCGACACGAAAAACGTGGTACGAGGAGAGTGGCTCTGCTACTGTTATGTCGAAGGTGAGTGTAGCTATCATGCGCAATCAGGGCTGGATGAAGGATTTCGAGTCTGACCAGCGATCTCTTGCATATCGTCAGTCCTCGTCGATTCGTCTTTGAGCAAGTGCATACGTGAATGCCACACTCATCTGCAAGACCAGCTTGGATCGAGCTATACCCTACTCGACTTGCGACACGACAGCATGTCGGAAGGAGACGAAGAGTCGATCTCAGAGGTGAAGAGGGAGCGGCTTCACATCTCCCTAACCCGTCCCTTCACAGTGAGAAGCTACGAACGCGACGAGTACGTCAAGGTGGCTGCGGCGGAGGTGAAGAGGCTGAAAACGGCCATTGACAGGTGAGTCCTACTGCTGTTCCACGCTATGTGCTTTTGTTTGCTAATGACGTAGATCGCTGACACTCTGCGCGCTTGACACCTTCAGCTTCCCCTTCACATTCTCGAGAATCGCCCACCTCGCCAACGACGACGCCTCGAGGCACTTTATGGTGCTCGAAGTTGGGTCTGGACGTGACAAGGTACGTATCTCTCTCTATTGCATCTCATCTACAGGTCGTTTCTACGACTGACTGACTTTCTTCCCCACCCCTCAGCTGCACCGACTCTCAACAGCACTAAGCACCGAGTTGCGACGAGCATTTCGAGCCAAGTCGTACTACGAAGAGGCTCGCTTCCACGCGAGCACAGCATGCGCGGTCAACTCAACACCAAAGACTGATTCAGATGCCGAAGACACTCTCGCAGCACGCTTCAGCAACATCGTCACCGAAATCGAAGCCAAGCACGGACCGCAGCTGCGCAAGTGTCAGCAAGTTTGGGCTAGCAGGATTGGTATTCAGGTCGCGAATAGGGTAACGTATGTAGACCTCTGATTCTTTCACCAATATCTGTAACGTAGTGCACATAGTATACCCATAACAAGTCACAGGGAGGCATAGAAACGTGATTGAGATGAGTGATGCGACCTTCAACCGGAAGAATTGCATGTGTCTGCTAATTGCAATTATAATTTATATATGCAATTGATAGACTGGCAGACATGAAAGTGTCCGAATTAGTTTAGTGGCTATGACGGCGCCTTGTCATTCAATTGACGCTTCTCCGCGCAGAAAACGGCGCAGACCCGGGTTCAATTCCCGGATTCGGAGAAATTTCTCAACTTTTTTGGAATTCTTATTCCTCGACCTCATTTTGCATGGTTTTTTTTTGGTTCTCCTTTGTAGCATCTCATCACGTCAAACATCGCTGAACTCGACCTTGGCTCACTCTTCTTACTCAGCAGCGACGAACAAATGATCTCATTGCACCAGACGATCTCACCAGAAAGATTGCAAAAGAATTGGTATTGGCTGCCATTGATGGTATGTGTGCAACAAACAAGATTAAGCGAGAAGACAAGAAATGATAGTGAGAGTGCTAGAGAAATAGCAAGAGCAGATGGCAAGAGACTAGCGAGAATGACAGGATTGGTTTGTTGTTGCAAGGTGCGCAGTGTCGAGCGGTCAGCCCTGCGGCAATGTGCCTGGCGATCGCGTTTGCGCATAGAGCATCTGCATCGTCTTGTCGTCCGTGGCTGGAACGTTGATGGACGCTGCGATCGACGAGAAGGGTGGCAGCGTGGTGCCGTGACCACCGTTTCCTGCCGGAACATGGAAGATGGGGTTGACATGATGTTGGTGCACATGCTGCTGCGGATGCATTGCATTGCCATAAAATGCCGGAGGCGCAGAACCGTCACCTCCCGTGTCGCCCCGCTGAGCGTTGCCCTGGTGCAAACTCTGATGCAGCGGTGGCAGCTGATAGTTGGCATGGTAGCCGGTCGATGGCGTCACGGGCCCACCATGCGAGTAGGGATGGAAGCGCGGGATGCCACTAGCGTGGTGCAACGGCGAGGCTGAGCCCTGTCTATGGGCAGACGTCGACGACGCCCGGCTGTTGGTTCGGCTCTGACGGCTCAGCGACTGACGAGTTCCGACGACGTGCGCAGGACCTGGTGACACGTTGCCTGGCGTACGTGTGCGTGCTTCAGCTGCAGTCATCTTTTCCATATTGGTAATGAGCGTGTGATCGAGGGAGCTGATGGAGCGGGTCTCTGCCGAGCTTCGATGGGACTCGAGCGAAGGAGCGAAACGGCGTTGATCGATCAGAGAAGGCGCCGATGCCAGCGAGGACGACGAACTGGCTCGCTGAACGTGGTGTGCTGGCGGCATCTGTTGCCCCGTACCTGGACCTGGATCACTGTCGCCAGTCTGGTAGGATTGCATCGAAGCCCGGCGAGGGTCGACGGCATCCTCGAAGCTCGACATGGAGTGATCGTCGTCGTGCTCACGCCTGCGTGCCTTGTTGGAGCGGCTGTACCTTCCGGCGCCGGCACCTCGCCAAGCCATGCTGCCAGCGACGGCTGGATTCATGGCATACTCAGGGCTGAGACCATGAATGGGCGGCTGAAGCAGCGATCGGGGGAATTCTCCCGAAGCAAAGCTGGGCATGGACGGCGACAGTTGCGAGCCTGGCACAGCAGGCTGTTTCCCTCGCGCCTTTTCGCTTGGACTCGCCCGATACGTGTCGTCGGCGGCCTGCATGGTGGCTCCCGACAGCCATTCGACCGGGTCCTTGCTGTTCGACGAGGCCAGAAGCTGGTTGCGCTTTTGCATGACGGCACGCGCGCGATCGCGAGCGGCTTTTTGCTGGGCCTCTCGTCTGGCCTTCTCAGCCTCGCGTGCCGCCTTCTCGGCTTCCTTTTTGGCTTTCTTGGAATCGGCGGGCTTGGCAGGTGCGCCGTTGGTCGATCCTGCCGATGCAGCATGGTGCTCGGCGGCGATGCGTTGTGCTGGCGTCGGCTCCATTGATGATCCAAGTTCTGGCGTTGATCCGTTGCCAGCCATGTGAGCAGCAGCCATACCATTGGCGGGTGCGCGCATCGCTGCAGAGTTCGCTGCGGCGTACTGGAGATGGCCGTTGGGTGCTGCTGCGCCGTTGCCGCTTCCTGCAAGCGTGCCACTGCTGCCGCTGCTTCCAAAGACGGACGAAATATTGAGACCCCAAGCTTTGCTTCTGCGTCTTTCCTTGTCGCGTGAGCCGATGGTCTCGTTGCTGGCATTCGAGTCGTTCTTCTGCGAGAGCTCTCCTGAGGATGCGGCGGCCGGCAACTGACCCTGCATGCCTGAAGCAGGATAAGCAGCACCAAACGGCACAAAGGCACCGTGCGCATCGTATCCGGCATTTTGTGGCTGACCGGGATCCTGACGATACTGGCGCTGATACTGCTCGTACTGGTGGGCTTGCAAGGCTTGGGCGTGACGAGGATCGGCATGCTTGAGTGTAGCATCGGTGGCCTGGGCGTCGGACATGGGCATGTTTGCGTTGGCAAGGATGACGGTTGCGTCTGAGGATGGTGCGCCCGACGAAGGGCCGTCGTGATGAGCCGAGCTGCTCTGCGCGTACACGGACGCCGAGTCCGGAAATGCGGGGTAGCCGGACAAGGAGGCGTCTCTGCTGGCGGAGGCGACAGGCGGCGCCCAGTGCACCTCTGCACCGTCTTCGTGCATGGGCGATGCGGGCGAAGCGACAGCGCCACCGGAAGGGACGGCGGGAGGGCGGCTACCGTTGACCATGACGAGCGGGGAGCCATCAGCTTGACGCAGCATCGACAGTGGCTTGAGATTCGAGTCTGCGGCTCCAAATGGCGGCCTGTTTGCGTGACCCGAGAGCGGAGTCGAATGCGATGGAGGGACAGCACGCGATGCGTTCTGGTTGTTGACCATGGGTTGCTGCGGACGCAGAGGCGCTGTAGCGCTGACGGCGGGTTTCTGCTGTTGTGGACGCAAGCGAGGCGCATCTGTGCGCATGTAGGGATGCTCGATGCAGTCTTTGCTGGTAAGCCTCGCCTTTGGATCGTAGCGAAGAAGGTCCTCGATACAGTCGATGAGATTCTGCGGAACGCGATCCGAGAAGAGTCGAGAGAACTTGACAGGCTTGCGGATAGGGAAAGTGAAGCCGACAGCTCGAGCCATGCGGATGCCTCTGTCCCACGGCCCGCCACCGTTGCGCCTGGACCGTGAGTCGTGACCATAGCTGTGGCTCGGATCACCAAGGATGTCGCAAATCTGAAGAACTTGGTCGACTTCACTGTGACCGGGAAAGAGCGGCTTGAGGTTGACGAGCTCGGCGAGGATGGTACCAAGCGCCCACATGTCGACAGGGTTGCTGTAGTCGCGCGAGCGGAGGAGGACTTCGGGCGCACGGTACCATCGTGTGGAAACGTATTCGGTGTATGGCGGCTTGCTGAGGGTCTCACGAGCGAGACCAAAGTCGGCCAACTTGACGATGACGAGCACGTCCCTCTCTGGGGGCATGGAAGGCTGGAGATTGGGATAGTCGGCGAGGCCGGTGGTGGTGATGAGCAGATTCTCGGGTTTCATGTCTCGATGAAAGTAGCCGTGCAGGTGAATGTGGTCGAGGCCGAGGACGATCTGTTCGTAGATGGAAGCGACCAAGCCAGCGGCGAGCGGACGACCTTTGCGCGACTTTGTGAGCTGGTAGAGGTTGCCCTCCATGCACTCAAAGACAAAGTGAAGCTCCTTTGTGGTAGGCATGAGGAAAGCATCGTAGAGCGGGATGAGGTTTGGGTGCGGAGGTATTGTGAGAAGCGACTTGAGCTCCTTGAGCTTCATGCACTCTTGCCAGTTGGGAAAGGGCTTCTTCATCTTTTTGATAGCGACGAGACGCTTGCCGATGTACTCTGGACGTGTGGTCGGATGTTGCATGGGAGAGAGCATGGTACCGCTAGGAAGCGGGCTCTTCCAGTCTGCGAGGCACACAGTGCCGAAGGAGCCATCGCCTACATCCTTGATGACGGTGAAATCTCGAGGGCCTTCGCGCATGAGCGAGGCAGCGGTGGTTGGCATTTGATCATCTGGTGGACGTAAGGAGGTGGAGGTTGTAGAGTTGGTATATGGAGTTGAAGCGGAAGCGGATGAAGCGTTGTAAGAGCTGGTTGCACCATCTGCGGGCGCTCTCGGAATCGGGCTGGCTTGCATGTTGGCTGGCAAGCGGGCCACTTGATCTGCGAGAGGGTTGTGCCGATGTGGATAGTCGTGGTGCGAGGGCGCAAGGGGTAGCTTCGAGGAGGAAGCAACCTGTGCCATAGCTTACTCGCAGATGCTACGCAAAGGCATGGTCGAGCTTGCAGGAGTCAAAAGGGGTGTGCGTGCGTGCGTGCTTGCTTGCGACCGAGGGCAAAGTATTGGCGAAGAGGGGATGCGGCGCGTAGAACAACCAGGAGGAATGCGCTTCGAGATGATGGTGATGGCGGCTGGAACACCCTGGATGCGGAGATCGTAGCAAATGAACACAAAGCGTCGAGCTGAGTCGGGGTTTCCGAGCCTGGTTGCTGAGCACGTCGATAGTCGAGAGTCGGGATATCCGAGGCAGTGCAGTGCAGTGCAAATGCGATTGGCTGAGTGAACGCTTTGAGCACGAGCTGCCAAAAAGGTATCGAGTAACGTGCGCGCGTAGTCAAGCGGAGCTAGCTAGGCTTGTGTCGACGTGGTTGAACTAGACGGTGCTAGTCTATGAACGGCAAGCGGGTCACGGTCGTGGGTGATTGCCGTTGCGGAAGAGAAACCCAAGACGGAAAGGCGCGTGGAAGACAAGAGGTGGATGCTGGGATGCTGAGACGAGAAAGATGACGGAGCCACAGTAGACGAGACGAGAAAAGTGGGAGATTCGAAATGGCTATGAAGCGGACCAAGCGCAGTTCAGAGGTGTAGAAAGGTTGGTTCGAGTCGAGTCAAGTCGTGGCGACAGTTTATGGGACGAGAAAAGAGGGGAGCGTGCTGCAGCGCGTACGTCGGAAGAGCGTGTACAATGCGAATGTACAGTCAACGGTGATTGAAGTTGCAGCTGATGATTGCTGATGAAGGAGCAGAAGCAAGCCAGATGAGGAGGGACGGAGGGAGAGAAGGGAGACGAGCCAGTGGATAGGGTGGTGAAGCAGCTCAATAAAGTGTGATTGATTATTGTCTGAGTCAAATGTGATGTGTGCTTGTGCGGTGAGCGTGTGTGAGTGTGTGTGTGAGTGTCTGAGTGAGTGAGTGATTGTGTGGGTGAAATTGAAGCGGGGCGTTGCGTGCCGGTTGCCCAGAGGCACAAAGAGCGGTTGCCAAAGCGGGCTGCTGGGCGGGTGAGGCGGATGTGACTGACACTCAACCAGAGTAAAAAAATGCAGCCAGACGAGATATCCTTTTTGCTGCTTGCTTGGCCTGTATATGCACGCACACTCGACTCGATTGAGCCGTGCAATTTTACCGTTGAATTGGCCAGTCAAAAACGCGGTTACTTACCCTTGCACGTCACAATCACGGCTTGAAATGAGATGAGCAGCAGCAGCAGCAGCAGCAAAGAAAGGGTCGTGACGAGAGAGTGAGAGAGAGAAAGCGGCGCTTGAAATACCAAACGCTCGCTCCTCCTCCTCCTTCCTCCTTCTCCTCCTTCGCTCACCTTTGCGTTGCTCCTCTTCTACGTCGCGTTGATCAGATTCGTTCACTGAGATGCCCGCGTTGAACAGAGACAGTGGTTGTGCGGTCAAACGTGAGCTTGTCACCTAATCGGCAGCCCCGGATGAGGCTGACTACGTTTGGGGGGGGGGGGGGGGGGGGGGGGGGGGGGGGGGCAAAATGAAGTTTAAAAAAATAAAAAA